>JAJPUD010011539.1:0-15856 GCA_023553655.1 Myrmecobius fasciatus
TCAAGCTCATAATTATGACAATTGTAAGTAGGGATGACTATTCTTGGGGACAGGTATCAGGCATAGTATTTAGAGCACCAAACCTGAAGTTAGGAATACCTGACTTCAAAAGCAGTTTCTGAAAGTATCTGTGTGACTCTGGGCAATCAATTAACCTTGATTTCCACAGTTTCCTCACCTGTAAATGAGTTAGAGAAGGAAATGACAAGCCAATATACTATCTTTGCCCCTTAAAAAACTAAACAAACAAAAAACCTTAAAAAACAAACAAACAAACAAGCAAATGAGGTCATGAAGAGTAGGGCACAGCTTAAAAACTACAATAATTGTGTATGCTTATCCTCCTCCCATGGTCACAGGAATAGTTCTATCATCCAACCTAATCTCTAGAATCCAAATAGCCTCCATTTCAGGAATCTTGATAAGGGTGGGCTAGGGTTACAGGAGAGGAAAAAAGGAAGGGAATAAGCATTTATTTAGTAGCTTCTATTTTCCGGGCATTGTGCTACGTGCTTTATGGATGTTATCCCATATGATGCTCATCATAAATCTCTGAGGCAGATATGATTATTAGCTTAATTTGATGAAACTGAAGCAGTCAGAGCTTAAGTGACTTGCCCAAAGTCACTCAACTAATTAGTTTCTTAAGTAGGATTTGAATTCAGTTCTTTCTGATTGGATCTGTGGTGCAGTGGATAGGGTCCTGGACTTAGGAGTCACAAAGACTCAATTTCCTTAACTCAAATCTGGCCTCAGTTACTTACTAGTTGCCTGACTCTGGGCAAGCCATTTAAAACCCTGTTTGCCTCAGTTTCTTCATTTGTAAAATAAATTAGTGAAGGAAATGGTATACTACTCCAGTATCTTTGCCAAGAAAACCCCAAACAGGACCAGGAAGAGTCAGACATGATTGAAAAAACTGAACAATTTCTTTTCTTTTTTTTTGGCTGAGGCAATTGAGGTTAAATGACTTGCCCAGGGTCACACAGCTAGAGAATGTTAAGTGTCTGAGACCAGATTTGAACTCAGGTCCTCCTGACTTCAGGGCTGTTGCTCTATCCACTGTGCCACCCAGCTGCCCCTGCCACCTAGCTGCCCCAAAACTGAACAATTTCTTGACATTAGCTCCAGCACTCTGTCTACTGCTCTATCTAGTTTCTTCTAAGTCAGCCTTAAAAACTATGCTAGAGATTTCAGAGAATAAAGAAGCCCAGATGAACATAACACTGGCATTCATTTCCTTATTTTACCATGTACTCCCAGTACCAGTTCTGGAATGTTGAAGCGCAAAAGTTATTTTTATGGTGGTTACCACAGATTTATCAATTATTTGCAATATGGCTATAGATATGAATGGCACAGTTTAAGAACTCCCATTTAAAGTAATAACAATGCTTGAAACAAATAAAATCATATAACAAATTAATTTCTTCAAATTCAACTATTCAGTGTGGCAAAATCCAATGAAAATAAGTTCAGTCATGACATGGGTCAAAGAATAGGATTATTAGATTTAATCAAATAATGTTAATGTGAACTTATCACATATGCTTACACACAGATGAATAATTTTCAAAGAATTATCCTAGTGTGCATATAATTGTCTCATACATATGTGTGTGTAGCTGTGGTGGGGTATGAGTGTTTTATGTAAACCATTTGACCTTCCATTTCCACTGCATCGCACACCAGCATGTTTATGCTTTGATACCATCACTTGGAACTGCACTATCTCCAAAATTTTGACCTCAGATTCTCTTTCAAAACATAAGTTGTCTGTTAGCCACTCCTACTGAAGACTTACATAGATGCCTTTTCGTGGTGTGCAGGTGACCCTGAATTCTCAAATGTTGTATTTGCCAAATTTAAGTTCTGACAATTCTACCACACTGACAAGATCTCAACTATAACCCTGACCATAGACTATGCTTGTTTTCTGAGCATCATTCTAGATAAGCATGGAGAGGCTCATCTCATTTGGTTATTAGAGCTCATGAAACAAAGAAGAAAAGTTTGGAGTGCTCTTCCTGAGGAGGTATAAAATAAATACTTGTGCATCTTAATTAAATTAGTCCTTCCTAAAATTATAAATTGAATCTTAAGCCCCTGCCTTTAACGCAAATCAAAAGAACCACATTTGCATAATGCTTTGAGATTTGCAAGACTTTTTCTCATTATAATTCTTACAAGAAGGTAGTCTGAGTATTATTATCCCATTTTACAAATGAAAGTTCAATAATTTCCTCTCAGATACACAACTAATAATTGTCCAAGACAAAAATACAATGATGTTTGTTGTTAGTAGTTTTGACCTTATGATGTGCAGTCTTTTATTAAGAGCTAAGTCTAATTGTCCTGAACTTGGAATTAGAAAAAAAAGAGAGAGAGAGAGAGACTAATGTTGCAAAGAGCTATGAAAATGTAGTTATTGTTGTTATTATTAATTGGAATAATAACATGATAAATCTTAATCTTTTGTTTAACCCCCTTTTCTTAAATAAAAGCTGGACTTTTGGGGGAATATTTTAAAGGACTTTTTTATTAGAATACCATGCTAATGTTACCATTTATCTCACCCAGTCATTAACATGTAAATGTCTTCAAGGGAGGAAAAACATTTACTTATAATTAACAGGTTAGGAATATTTGGGGTAAAAGAGGGAATAGTTGAGGGCAGAATATCGCCATAAGAGAAGTTTAGGTTAGTGTTAAATGAAAGAGTCCAAGAAGTGGGAGGGTAGCAACATATGTACCACAGTAGTTATGGAGATCTGAATTTCAGATAGAGAACAACATCAAAACACTCTAGCACACCTAGTTGTCATTGATTCAGTACAAAGGCAGAAGTTTTGACACAGAGGTAGTTCTTGATGAACAGTGGCAGTTCCGGGAAAGAGATAGGAGTTTGTACCTCGTCAGTGCTTTATAAATATGCTTTAAACTAATTTGGCTAAAACACCAACATAATCATAATCCTCCTGGAGTTTTGTGTGTATTTTTCTTTTTGTTTCAAATTAAGTCCCATTGTTTAATTATTTGCCCTATTTTTAAAATTTTCCTTTCTAGTTTTCACAGCTGAAAAAGTGGAGGTCAATTGTAGTAAGTGGCTATATTTGAGAGAAGATAGGAAAATCCTCTTATAGCTTCCCAAATAGACTGCCTCAGTTCCTGAAATTTCACCACAAAAGACATATCTGTGAATTAAATCAGGTATTTCGATTTAAAAATGCAGTTTCTTTTGGACAGATTCTCTCTGCCCTATTCTACCTGGTTTAATGAACTCATCAAGTTCCATGGGTTCAAAAATAATCTCTTTTCAAATGATTTCTAAACCCACATATCCATCTCTCTTCAGCTCTAGTGCCATATCACCAAAGATGTAGTGGGCATCTCACACTTGATATCATATAAGCATCTCAAGCTCAACATGCTCCAAAAAGAACACTTTATGATTTTGGTAAATGTTCTCATTTTAACTATCATTCGAGAAAATACTGCCATCTTTCCCACAACCCAGGGTCACTACTTTGGTCTCATTGTCAAATAATAAACTTTATTCACCCCACATATTTAAACTATTGTCAGACTTGTCATTTTTAACTTCATGATATTTCTCATTATGTCTGCTTTCTACTTATTCAGCCAATACTCCAATTCAGGACCTCAACACCTGTTACCAGGAGTATTTCACTACCCTTTGTATTGCTCTTTCTCCTTCAGACTCACCCTGCTCAAACCCATTCTCCATTCAGCTGCTAAAATGATTTTCTTGAAATACAGTCTGATCATATTATTCCCCTACTCGATAAAATTCATTGGTTCCCAATTACCTCAAAGTTCAAATATAAAATTCTCAATCTGACAGTCAAAACTCTTTACAACATCGCCTTTTCCTACCCTTCCAGTTTTACATATTATTTTCTCTTCATGTCCTATAGAATAAAAACACAAGTGATTGTTTTTCTTTACATACAATACTTAACCCTCTTTCTCCTTACCTTTGGTCTGCATGCCCCCTCCCCTTGACTTTCTCACCTTTGACTCAGTTTCTATGACTTTCTTTAACTCAGTCCCAATATTATCTTACCTTTTGTAGGAGGTTGTTCTTTGTTTACCTAGTTATTAATGCCCATTTCTTTGAGATTAAGCTCATTTTAGTCTGATTTTTTTTCTTCTATCTCCTTATTTATCTTCATGTTTTTCTCCTCCATTAGGATATGAGCTCCTTTCAGGTAGATGTTATTTCTCCTTTTTGTATTCTCATGTCTCAGCACAGTGTATTTCAACTATTGAGTATTTAACAAGTTCTAATTTAGATATTAAAATACACCAGGTATTCCTAGACCTTGAGAACTTGGAATTATTTATTTTCAGTGTGAATTAATTAAGAAAACAAAATACCAAAATTAATTAAGAAAAAGAACACTGAAGAAATAGATACTTTGGATCAGAAGCACTGGTCAAGAAGGGGAGAGGTATAGAATTTCAGAATGGAGTAAAGGATGATAGAATAGCATGAAAACTTTGGGTGTCTTGGGAGAAAGACATCATCAAGCTATTAAAGAAGGGTCTTAAAATAAGATAATGGAGAATACTAAAGTGGGACTATTCTTACTTCAGAATCTGATCTAGCTCTATCCTAACTATAACAACAAAAACAGGTTTTCAGGATTAGATCATTTATCCAGTTGAAATAAATTATTCTCTTTCAAGGCAGATATAAACAAAAGGCAGAGTTGCTACTTACTTACTGAAATACATATTCTACTCCAGATCAATAAATACTCCTTTGCTCAAAGGAACAAAACACATATTCGTAGGAAAAAATGCATCTAATATCAGAAATAGACCAATGAAAAGTTACTTCTTAATGCATTCAAGGTAGGCACTTAGTTTTTTTCTCTTTTTCTTCTTTCTCCACTAAACCTCTGCCAACTCATTTAAGTCAAGCCACTGGCATTTGGATCAATGAGAACATGAATGCAGCTGGACTGATTTGGTAAATGGCTGTTCCAGCAAGAACTGAGCTCACTTATTATTCAGACTGAAACAACCTTCGTTTTTGTGTATGAGAAAGCAGGGCTTTATTGTTTGCTTATTTTCATTATTTTATGAAATGTGTTGAAAAAGCTTGTAGCTCACTTTAAAACCTAAGTTGCTGCTTTTGCCATCAGTCCTCACCACAATGCTGTAAATCAGTTGAAAGAAATAAGTAGCTGGAGAAATGTTGTTACCTTACCTTTTAAGCAAGAAAAGAATTACAGAAAGTGGGGTGGACTAAGATGGAGATGAGAGCATGAGGGATGCTTATGTTCTTTGAAATAATATATAATACATACTTTAGAGTTCTAATCTGAGGAGAAAATGCATATCTATATACATTTTTATATACATATACATAAATATGACCATCTGTAAATAATGAACTTAGGGCCAGCCAAGATGACTCCTATGAATACAGGAAGAGGGAGAGTCAAGAAAATTTAGATAGTAATCATGCAGGATTAATTGTTTTCAGTGGTGAAAGATCACCACCTCTGGAATCAGAAGACACGGACTCTATTTACATTTCTTTCAATTACTCTCTGGTGATAATGGGCACATCACCTCTGTCAGATTCAATAAGCTCAATTGTGAAATGAGGTACTTGGACTAGAAGGTGTTGGTGTCTCTTCATGTTTTTTTATTTAAAAATATATTTTAAAAACTATTTTTTAGTTCTTAGGCCCTACAAAAACAGGAAAGGACCAGCTTTGGCCAGTGCAATTAAAATTACTGGATTCTGCCCTAGCTATATCATTTGGCCTCTTCATAACCCCATTAGTATTTGTTGGTAAAAATACTAGAGTGGTTTCCCATTTCCTTCTCCAATACATTTTACGGATTAAGAAACTGAGGTAAACAGTTTTAAGTGACTTGTGCAGGGTCACACAGCTAGTAAGTATATGAAGCCAGATTTGAACTTAGAAAGATGAGTCTTCATGATCACAAGCTCAGTACTCTCTCCATTGTGCCACCTATTTCCCCTGACATATTGATGATCCTCAGTTATCAGAAGCATAATTAATCGCTTTTCCTCTGGGTCAATGGATCTTTTTAGATTTTATACCAGATGCACTAACTGAATGTTTTCTTTTTATTTCCTCCTACAGTAAAAATTTGGCAACATACTAGGCAATTTCATTTACGGCATTTTTGAGGACTTTCAAGACAACTTTCCCCTCACTCCACTTTACCACTTAACCAAAATCTCTCTTTAATTTACTTGTTATTCTGCTTGAAAATTATACCATAAGGCATTCTTTTTTGGCACTGCTGCTTACAAGTATCTCTTTAAAATATTCACATTCAATGACCATGACCTATATGTAAGTTTTCTGAAGAATAGGTTGAAGTTGAGAGAAAGTTATTTGTGTAGTAGCCCGTTGTGTAGTGTCAAGGAATTGGAAACTGAGTGGATACACGTCAATTAGGTATGGCTGAATAAGTTATGCTATATGAATGTAATGGAAGATTATTGTTCTAAAAGAAATAGAAGTTCTATTGTTCTATGAAAAACAATCAGCAGGATGATTTCAGAAACACTTGGAGAGACATACATAAACTGATGTTTAGTGAAGTAAGTGGAACCAAGAGAACATTGTACATAGCAAAAATATTATATGATGACCAACTATGATGGACTTGGCTCTTTTCAACAATGAAGAGATTCAGACTAATTTAATAGACTTGTTATGGAGAGAGCCATCTGCATCCAGAGAAAGGACTATGGGGACCGAATGTGGATCACAACAGTATTTTTACCTTTTTTCTTGTTGTTTTAGTTTGCTTGCTTGTTCTTTTCTTTCTTATTTTTTTCCTTTTTGATCTGATTTTTCTTGTGTAGAATGACATTAGCTTAAAAAGGCCAAGGTCTCCCATTATATCCATGGCCATCTCTAGTCATCTTGATCTATATCTTGCCACTGGACTCAGATGGTTGTGAAGGGGAAAGTGAGGCAGGTGACCTTACATAGCCCTCCTTCACTGAAATCCAAATGACTTGCTTGTTATGGCATCACATCCCTGATGTTGTAGCCTTCTTCAAAAACAAAGGGCAAACAACTTCTAACTGAATGGGCACTATATTTTAAATCGATACACCAATCAACAAGTTGTATTATATTTATATCAAGTTCTACTTTAGTTGTTAAGGATCCAGACAAAACTGAAACATTTTCTGAACTTCAAATCTTTTCAGAGGAAAGATCATATAGGCAGAAAATTGTTCCTGAGCTGAGTCTTAAAGGAAAATTAAGAATTTCAGAGATGAGGTGAGAAGAGAGGGTATTCTGATCAGGAGACACAGCCAATACAAAGGACCTATAGGTGAAAGTACCAAAACGAGTGAAATGACTAATTTGACTGAATATGGAGGGTAATACAGGGGTTGAAAGTCAGATTTGGGCAAAGTTTTAAGAGCTTTAAAGTCAACTAAGAGGTGTATATTTTTGCTTTTTGAATTTATTGATTATTTATTGAGTAGGAGTAGGAGAACGACATGATCATTTTTGGCAGCTCTGTGGAAGATGGACTGGTATGGGAAAGAAGTTGAAACCTGAAGATAAATTAGAAGTCTCTTGTATTGTGCATACAAGAGGAGGGCCTACATCCAAGTAGTAGCCATGTAAACAGAGAGAAGTGAATGGATATGAAAGTTTGCTAAGTGTGATCAGTTAAACTGATATGATTTAGCAAGTATATAGATGTTAAGGGTGAGTGAGAATAAGTGACCCTGAGCTCATAAATTTCAGAGAGAAGAAGAATGGTTGTTATCTCAATGGAAAGAGGAAAGCTAGAAGATAAGATTTGGAATAAATGATACTGAATTCTGTTTTAGACAAGTTGTGTTCGAGGTGCTTAAACAGATCTTGAACCTTACAGGATTTATGTTTTTGCTCATGCTGTCATTCTTGAAGCTCCATCTCCTTGCAGTTTTGCTGGGCCTAGTGCATCTACACAGTAGGTATGTTTGTTTGCTGTATATGTTGTATGTTTTGACCATATTCTGCTCAAAAATTTGTACAGAAATCTTTAGTACAAAACCCAGATAAAATCAAACTGTGCTCTGTCAGACTTTGAAAAAGCATTTGCACTATTTTAGGTATAAATTTTGCTTTCCTCCCTATCCTGACTACCACTGAGATATGAGTAACTGAAGCCAGACACTGGGTGAAATCAGTGCTATTTCCAAATGTGTCTCAAGATACTGAGATCATTCAAGATACTGCATCATTCAAATTAATTTTTGTCCATTCTGAAAAAAAAAATTCCTGATACTCAAATGCCATGGGTTCTAGGCCTATAGCTAATCCAGACAAGATGCAAGTAGGGACAAATTACTTACTCTCTCATTATCCTCAGCAACAAACTAAGCTACAGATTTGTTTCTGATCAACATTATTCCAATGTTTGTTTATTATTCTCTTGGTATTATGACTAATTTTTGTTAACAGAACTTCTGATGCATTGCCATATGCAGTAGTCAAAGTATTTCATATATTTACCCTATACATATATATATACATACATGCATATGTATGTATATATATATGTATAGGGTAAACATATATATAGGGTCAACATAAGGTATACATGCATATATACCTTATCTTCCTGATATAAACTTCTAGAAGGTATTTTCTTCACTTTCTCATGACACTTTATACCATTTCTCCCATATTATTGTCTGTAATGCATTATGCCATCTCTAGCCATTGTGTACCTCTTTTCTGTGTTATTCTATGTTTTTTATCCATAAAGCATCACCAGAAGAATAATATGGTTAGGAGGAGATCACTGACTTCATTGGCAGAAGGGGCTTCTTATGAGGTACTTCCTTTACCATTGCAGGTTGGTACCTTTTTTGCAACTTAGAGGCTTAGGAAATTTTCGAGAGCATTGAAAATTTCAGCAATATGCCCAGGTCATGCAGCCAGTATGTATAAGAACAGGGACATGAATTCAGTTTTTCCTAGTTCCTGGCCAGGACTCTATGCCTAATAACTACACTTCTAGAAGCATAGAATTTTTAGAAATACAGGTCTTTATTTCAGGGAGACGCTCATAGTCCTAAAAAAGATTGTGAAATTCAATATACTCTTTCCTTGTTTAACTTTGGACCCAGCTCATTGTCCATTGACAGTATCTTTCCAATATCTATATCTTTGTCAATATTGACATAAGTAAATATGTGCCAGTTCCAGACACTTGAAAATAAAAAAGCAAATTTGATAAAAATATATGCCTTTGGGGAATGGTAAATAGTAGGTTTTCTTATTCTTGTGTTTTATCCCAAGGACTTAGCTCTGCAGATACTGTCTAACTTTATTCATTTGACAAAAAGGAAGGGTCTGGGCTGGTATAGAGTTCCTAAACTAACAAACAAGGCTAACTTAGCATTTCACCCTGTGCAGGTAATTGGTCTGCCAAGGCTATTGTGTTTTCTGTGCTACTAAGTCTGAAAATATTCTGCAGTAAGGTAGCCTATTTAGAGGGATGATTATGCAAGCAGCATGACAATGAGTTATCACTTTCCATTGAGCTGTTTTTTCTCTACAGCAATTGCCTCATTACTGTAAGCTGGGACAAAATCTCTCCACAGAGCTAGAAAAACATTGCTGTTGTATATTGACCTTTACATTTTTATTGGAGAGGGTCGTATTTTCAGAGGAGCCTGAATCTTGCATCTAAATGTATCCCTACAAATTTCAGTTCTTTTAATTTGTTTTTTGCTTGCTCCATCCAAAATTTACCTTTGCATAGATGTATGATATTTTGGAGTGTAGAGTAATCTTTCTGCAAATAAGTGTACGTGTTTTAATACAGAAAAAAATCTATCTATAAACATGGTATGAGATTTTGTAAATTGGGTTCTGAATTAGTGAAACTGAGATAGTGACTATGAAACATGCTTAAGATGCAGTACCAGTTTTATCATAATGATGGTCTGTCTTCTATTTGCCAATGGATATTGACTAATATCTTAAGCATTCTGGGATGATTGTCAGGAAATATATACTTTCCCCTGAGGCCTCATAAATTTGACTTTTGGTTACTTTTTCAGTAGTAACTAAGAGCTATAAAATTTTGAGATTTATTCCAACAACAGAAAAAAGTCATTAACTATTTGTTAAATTAATGAACAGATTTCCCTTTTTTAAAAAATATGGTCAGATAACTAGTTGCTTCATTTGTGGTTCATGTCAAAGCTGTTAACTATCTGATTAATTCAGTGGTTCAAAATTAAAGTGCCAATTCAACATGCCTTTTGACTTTTTTATCTTGTCATAGAACCTGACACATAGTAGGCACCTAGTAATTATTCATTGACTGACTGCTTGAGTGGTTAGTGGTTCAAATACAGCCTCCCTAAGATAATTTTATAAAAAGAAATGTACAGAAATTCTCCTTAGTTTACACACATAATCTGACAGTTCAGAAAGGGCATCTGAAATATTTCTACACTTCAGTATTTTTATTTCCATACTTCAATACTTTTATGGATTAGTAAGAGCATTTACTTCACTGGTACAGTTAGGAATCTATCCATGCCATCTCACTCCATGCAATTATTGCTTATGTCCTCCTAGAATTCTTCCACAGATGATTTACTAAGTGCTCTAGAAATCTTTCTACGGCAATAGAATGACAACTTTTTTGCAGAAATCAACATTCAAAATTTCAAGATGCCTACTCCAATACATTTTCTGGTCACTCATAAACATGAGGTTGTTTTCAAATGCCCTTCTCATAATTAATTTGTCATTGAAACTATGCAATGGTTTATTTAAACCACAATTATAGTGCAATTCCCTTTTGGGGTATGTCAGTTTTCATTTCTTAGAGATAATGGTATTTGATGTTTTATAATCATAATTTTTTCACTAGAAGAATATTGGATTAAAAATGGAATTTTGTATCAGAGAAAACTTTAGAGGTAATCCAGCTATAGGATCATGAATTTAGAACTATAAGAAGTAATCTAGTCCACCCCTCCTTCTATTTAAGAGGTAAGGGAATGAAGCCTTATTTTTCCACCTTTTTAAATACTAGTCCCAATTCACTCTCCATTTGCAACAAACTGTATGTCCAAGATCTATGTACTGATGGACCAACTCAGTGCACTAACCCTCCAATTGCATATTATAGTCTAGACAATAATCATGGTTTCTGTAATTTCTTCCTTGTGTTTGAATCTTAAGATAGACTCCTTTTGAATTTTTCATCTTATTTAACAGACTTTCCAGTATTTCAGAGTTTGACTTAATGAGGGGTATGGTATCCACAAATGAAAGTGTTGAAGGTCCTCACTGTCAAAAGGAATCTCTTCTATTTGAACTTTCTGCTGGACATACTCCATGACAATGGCAAAAAATACCCATTTTTATGCCTGTCTTTATAATGATAATCAGATTGTTGTATAAATTATCCAGGATATTAAATTTCTCAATTATCTAAGCATGTACACCTTGCCTGCATCAGAACATTTAAGGCTATATAATGCTTCACAGAAGCATTCTTTTTAAAATAATATTCAACAAACTAAAGCAGCCACAACAAAGAACAGCGGGACTTAGTTTTGCTTTCAATCAGTTAGTTATGTGACTATTAATGATTTCAAGAATATCAATAAATTTGATTCAGGTTCTCTCATCATCCATTGATGTCATCAGACAAAGATTTCATATTGAATAAATGTGATTGGCGGAATTTAAACACAGGTTTTGTTGATTCCAAGTTCAACAAATTACCCTCTGTGCCATAGTTTGTTCAAGACATTGAAATGTGGAACAAATTTCAATAAATCAAGAATTCTATTTAAGGGATAACAGTCCAGAGAGTTGGGACTATTTTTTAGTATCTTTGATATGATTGTGCCTCATCCTTGTTGTGGGTCAAAAACAATTGATACCCACATGACTATAGAGAATTGAACCATATCAAAGAATTCAAAGTCAAATTTTTATTGATCAGAATTAATGTTAAGGAGTACTCCAATATATATGTAAACTTTCTTCATTATATAGACACAGATAATGAGATTTAAAAATGACTTCTTAGCAACCTCAAAACTAGCATATAATACTTAGCATTATAAACATTATGAAAATTAAATGGCTTAGCCATTTTCTGCCAAGATCCTTGTGATTAGGATAGAAAAGTGATATAGAAAGAAAAAAAATCATGTGCCTCTGCTAATGTTTGCCATTTATCTTCTATTTTACCTTAATAGGTAGATTATTGAGAAATCCATATTACCCCAATCCATGAGTTTCTTAAATGTATATTTTTGTTACATTTTGCCATTTTTGCTTCCCATAACAACCTCTACCCCAGAAGAGAGTAAAAACAGTGAAGAAAATGGCATTAGGATAAAATGAACGAGCCTTTTCTCTGTAGCATCATTTAATCCATATTTCTAAGCACTTACTCCTTTTGATAGTCTTAGGAGGAAGGGAATGTTACACTACCTGGTTGTGATAAATCACACATCTAGAGCATATTATTGGCAAATTCAAGCCTCAGACTTCTTTTCTAACTCCCCAGTTAACTTCTTGTAATGATAGGATACTAAGCTGAGGCACCCAAGGAAAAGACAGAGAACTGATTTATCATTCTCTACTTGTTCCCCCACTCCTATTCTTAGATTTAGATTCTGAAAACATCCCTTAGTCACATATTCTTTGATCCCAAGGAGCGCAGATTTTGTTTTATCTTCTACTTTATTGCATAAGCTGCTCTTAAACTGTTGGCAGACTAGACTATAGGCTTATATTAATGCTGTTTTTGATGCTATATTAAGTCTATTCAGAGGACATCTGGTTCAGAGAAAATTTGGCCCAGGATGTATAGGTTATGTGCCCCAAATGGCCAGGTTATTTCAGGGATCAGAAGTGTAGTAAAAGCATATTCTTAAATAGTCTCTATGACATGCCCCATTCTAACAAAGAACAGAGAGTTTGGTAAGGAAGATTTGGGTTTAATTCCCAAGAAAAAAACAGTAAAAGCTTTCCTGAAAAGAAAAAAAAATCTAAATTATTTCCTTTATTTACCATCACTAGAGATCCCTTTTCCCTGGAGGGTTCAGACTAGGGGTGAGAAGAGATGGAGAAGAATTGGTGGTTTAGAGGAAAATTGGAACTGAAGCTGGTAACAGCCCTGACATGGAATAAAATGATTGCTGGAAAGGTCACAACACAGAAAAAAAGTTCAGGCATAGGGGACCACTGCTCCCTTCAGGGAGATTGGCCTTTGCGATTTGGGGTAGGTGCAAATTCCTTAGAGGTTACTGATGTAATAGAACCCTAGGGAAATGTATGGCTGGGAGATAAAGCAGCATGGTCTTTGCTCTGCTGACAAAAGACCCTGCAACACATATATATCTGTCTTCATGAAGTGTGGTGATTGTAATTCCTGGACTGTGTCGGTAAGACATATGACTCTCTCAATGTCAAGGCCCTCCTACTTAGAGTTCTGCATCATAGCCTCATCCAGAGGTTCCCTACCATTGTGAAGCACATTCATGCAATAACAAAAGACAAGAAACTCATCAATTTGAAAGTAGGATCATAGCTCTCACCAGGGAACCTGGCAGTATAACATACATTCAATATCAGAGGTAGCTGCCTACCATGTGTATGCTATAGGGATTGCCCTGATTCTCCTCATGGGTTGAAAACTTAATATTGGGAGAAATCAATAACCAAAAAACATTTTATCAGACTTCTCGTTATGTTTATTAGTGGGGTGGGGTGTAGGGGAAACAAATATATATAGAGAGGGAATTTACTTCTGGGAAGGAAAAGAAGAGAGACAAAAATAAACATGATATGAATTACAGTAGAATGTAATACATTCAAAGAGTGATATTTTAAATTTAGAGGATGGAGAGGACACTTTTAGCTTGAAGAGTTAGAGAAATCTTCATGGAGGACAGGGTGTTAATATCAAAAGGACATTAACTAATGAGAGGGGTATCAAGGAAAGGACAGAAAACACAAAATCACTGAAGCATAGGGCTAAAGCCCATTTAAGAAATTGTAAATAATTCATTCAAAATGATATAATGGCTTGGTTGGTATGAGTCCTTGATTGTTGCCTATATCTCCTTAACAAGCCCTGTACTGATTTTATTAGAGCGGCTTTATTCAAAATGCTATCTTATGTATTTGGTTAAAAAATCATTTTGTTATATTCCAAAGTTGATCATAATTCAATGACAAACATGGTTAAAATCTCTTATTCTCCAAAATCCTTTTGAGATAAAAGGACTAGAAATATTGAGTTCCCAGCATTACTCATTTGAAAGGATTTAAATTGCATATGGCCAATTTCTTTGGGATAATTACCAAAGCTGGGACTTGAAACATCTGCCTTCTTGCTACCTCTGTGGTCTGCATTGGCCCAGTGACTTTTGCTCAGCCAGATGGGAATTATGCATAGTTTGCCCTCCCTGTGATCTGTGTTCTTTTTAAGCTTCCAGGATTACTGATTAGTAAACTAGGAAGCAAGCAGTGACTTTTTTAAGTGGATGTAAAACATAATTTTAACTGAAGTTTTACAAGCATACAATCCAAGTTCTTTGACAGCTTACATTGATCAAGATGGGCAGTTTACAGAATGATCATTTTGAGTTTTCAATAGATTTTCTTCGTGTGCCTTTCCTTTCCTACCTTTCCTTCCTTTCCTACCTTTCCTTCCTTTCCTTCCTTTCCTTCCTTTCCTTCCTTTCCTACCTTTCCTTCCTTTCCTACCTTTCCTTCCTTTCCTTCCTTTCCTACCTTTCCTTCCTTTCCTTCCTTTCCTGCCTTTCCTTCCTTTCCTTCTTTCTTATCCCTGACTTACTGGAAATGAGGCAGGATGACAACATACTCCCCACAAATACCAAAAAAAATGTTGGTACCTCAATCGTTATGGATAGACTACATCAGTCAAATAATGAAACAATTGCTCTTTATAGATGAGGCTCCTCTAAAACTCACCAGTAAATCTTTAAACTAAAAGATACAGAGGCTTCTTTCTGGTGTTTTGTGATTTAAAAAATTATGCTTCTGTTTATGTGGTTAATTAGATTTAAAATTCCTAAGGCAATGGCTTGGGAACAAAAACACCTGGCTTTGGGATGGAAAACAATTAAGTTACATAGTAGTGAGCATACCTCACCAGAGAAACTGTGACAGGATTTTCTTCATGCTGATGATCCACCAAAGCAGATTTTCACTATCAGAATATTATATAAGTGAAAAGAAATGATAAATTAGAAAGAGAAACTTATGCTTCAAAGAACTTGAAGTTTAATGTTCCATATTGAACGACTACTGCATGTAGCATTTCATCATTAAACAAATGGATAATATTATATATATAAATGTATGCAATGCATTTTCTGGAGTGGCATCTGTTATCCAGATATTTTCTGAGGAGAGGATAGTACCACATGCTATTCTGACTTTGCAGAAATAAAAAAAAATGTATCCCAATAAATGGTGAAAGAAATATCCTTCTCATTCCCATATATGCAAACACACACAATTATGCTTGTCATAATTAACAAATTACTATCAAATAGGATTAATCATTTTCTCATCTTAATACATTAAATTTTCTTAATTAACTAAATTCATGCTATTATAAAACAGATTATATTAGCCAAGAGACAAGAATATGAAAGATATTGTTCAACATTTGTCCATGACTAGGAACAAGTAAAGTACTGTAAGAATTATCAAATATGACAGGAAGAGATTGAAAGATATATATATATATGCAGAGAGAGAGAGAGAGAGAGAGAGAGAGAGAGAGAGAGAGAGAGAGA
>JAJPUD010011539.1:15866-33207 GCA_023553655.1 Myrmecobius fasciatus
AGAGAGAGAGAGAGAGAGAGAGAGAGAGAGAGAGAGAGAGAGAGAGAGAGAGAGAGAGAGAGAGATGAGGCAATTGGAGTTGTGACTTCCCCTGGGGTTAAGTGACTTCCCCAGGGTCACACAGCTACGGAATGTTAAGTGTCTGAGACTAGATTTGACCTCAGGTGCTCCTGACTTCAGGGCTGGTGCTCTATCAACTATGCCACCTCGCTGCTCAGAGAAATTGAAAGATATTTAGATAGGTTAATGCTTAAAAGAAATAGGCATTTTTGTCTTGAGGATTAACCGAATAAATTCAGGTAGGTGAATTTAAATGAAAGCTGGTAGGCTAGAAGAGCATTAGGTTTTGCTTCAGAAGATCTGGGTTCAAATTCCAGGGCACTCCCCTACTATCTCTATGGCCTTCAACAAGTTTTTTTCTGTTACTAGAACCAATTTTGTAGGAGGGGTTATATTTTAGGTAAGTACTAGGATGTAAAAAAATAAAAATAAAAATAAAAGCAGAGAGATGGATAAAGAAAACATCTGGATATGTAGACATGGAAGCTCCTCAAGCTAGAAATATTCAAATAATTTAATCCTATCTAGGTTCCCTGTGCAAATCAATTCCATTTTCACTGATGGATAAGATCACTGCTTAATTGAGTTGCAAGGAAACAAAGGCCACCCATTGAATCACTAACTGTTCTCCTTTAGTTCTTGCCAAGTGAAACATGAAACACCTGTCACCAGTCCATCAAACACAGACAATTCATTTAGATCTGGTCCCTATTCAAATGATGGATGCAACAAGTGAAAAAAATTTAGTGACTTTTGATTAAACAAAATGGACTGCAGCAAGAGATGTCCATAGGCTAAGATTCCTACTGGGGAATATCATCATGTTGTACTTTCCTTCCCAAATCACCGAGGATAGCATTATTGGAAAGACTATATAAAAGCATGACCATTATTGCTAACAGTAGAAGTGATAATCATTATAACAATAATAATAGTAATTTTTATTTGTATAGTTCTTTACGGTAAAATAATAATATTTGACATCTAGCCAGATGGAATAAATATGAAAAAGGCCTTTCCTTCCACCACCACCTCCTTGTTTCTGGTAACCCAATTAGTGGTGTGTGTGTGTGTGTGTGTATGAACATGGAAATGATTTTAATACAAATATCAGATTAATGTGATTAATACAAATTATATGATTAATTCAATTAAAACAAAATAATCAAAGAACCAGATTTATGCAAGTCTAAAAAGTTTATTCCTAAATTACTAATCCTTTTTTACAGTATTCTGACTCAAATTCCTGTGCAGTACCAATATTAAAAAAAAAAGATTTAAAGCGAGCATGTAGAAAGTAGTTATAAATAGAAATTTACCTTGTATAATTTAATTTTTAAAGTGAGCTTTTTTGGAGAGGGGAAGAAAAAAGAAATCAGCACATACTCTTTCTCAATCTTCCAATTCTAGTCATTCCTTTTATTGGTTTTGAAACGATGATTTCAGGCAATGGTTTTACACTCATATCTTCTTTTACTCTAAAGGTTTGTCCTCTTTCCACCATGCTAAGATATCTTTTTAAATTTTTTTTGCCTTACACATAAAAAGCTCTTCATACATTTTTTTGTAAGTTGAATTAACTCTTTTAGGAACAAAAACAATGGACTGAATTGAGGTATACCTTGTTCAAATTATTTTCCTGAGGCTGTAGTAGCTGATTCTCTTCTTGGTAATTATTTTTGATGAAGTAAAAGTATAGCATGTAATTCATAAACCATAATAATTGGTGAGCAGCAGCTTAACCTGCCTTTGACCTTTTACTTTGCATCAATGTTGGAGGTGCAGGGATTAGATTTGTCCTGATTAAAGAAATATAGTCATTTCAGTAATAACACATAAGTTGAAAGAGACATCACACAAATACCCTACACTAACAGGCCAAAGAATTCCCTGTGCAAGCTGGAATAATATGTATCGATATGTCAGAGAGTTCATTACTGATAAAACTTACAAGACTTTGCAAGATCGCATACTCTTTTAAGGAGAGAGCTCACTTCTCACCTGGCTGGGCTACTTGGGTCTTCTGTGATTTATTCTCACATCCTTTAATTTGCAACTTCCTTTTGTATATTATCTTTCCCCATCTTCTTATAGGAGTTACTTGTATCACTTCTGCTTAGCATGAGTTGCACAGAGAAACTAATATTTAGTTACTTATTGATTGATTATTATTTACAGTCCAGATGTTGGGTTTTTTCCTCTCCCTGTCCTGGATCAGAAATGTATTTAGGTATTCATTCCCTTTAGGATTCATTGCATACACATAAGATTGTTTTCCTCTTTGTTTCTTCAGAAGCATAATTTTTGTCCCTTTGCTCTTGCTCCTTGTAAGGTATATTGACAAAATTTATGCTTTTAAAAATAATTCTTTGTTCTTTATTCAGTGGTTACTGCTCTTCCTAACAGAGGTGTGTTGCCTTAATAAGTCCCTGCTATTTGATATGTCTTGCTCATTTAAGAGTTTGTTTTTTTTTTTTTTTGGAATCAAGAGTTTGAAATCCAAAATGAACCACAAAAGATGATATATGTGAGAGGATTGTAATAACAAACTATTATGACTGAAGAATTATTTCAACAATAATTATTAATTAATTGCTATTATTATTGTCCTTTTTCTTTCTCCTCTTGCCTCCTCCTTTTTCTCCTTTCTTCTCCTCCTTCTCCTTCTCCTCTTTCTTCTCCTTCCTCTTCCTCTTCTTCTTTCTTTTTCTTTTTCCTTCTTTCTTTTTCTTTCTCCTTTCTTTCTTTTTCTTTCTCCTTTCTTTTTCTTTCTCCTTCTCTTTTTCTTTCTCCTTTCTTTTTTTCTCCTTTCTCCTTTCTTTTTTTCTCCTTTCTCCTTTCTTTTTCTTTCTCCTTCCTCCTTTCTTTTTCTTTCTCCTTTCTCCTTTCTTTTTCTTTCTCCTTTTTTCTTTCTCCTTCTTTCTTTTTCTTTAGAAGTAGCAGTCCTTATAGAAGTAGTACTAAAGAATAATACTCAACTTTTTTTTGCTCATTGGTTTAATTGTGTTAAAAAGAGTTGTGTACATTTTTTTACTCATCATCTAATTGATAAATATCATATCCTGCTTGCATTTTCCCCTTAACGAAAGGGTTATGAAAGTAGAATAATAACTGTGAATTTGGAAGCTAGAAGACACCAGAGTTCAAGTCCTGTCTCTGACATATATTCTAGGTGACATTGGATAAATGCTCCCTGAGACTCACTGAACTTTGGTTTCCACAGTTGAAAAATGAGGATACTTATATTTGTTTTGAACTACCTACATCATATATTTGTTGTGAGGAAATTACTTCTATAAGTAAGTTAAAAATATTGAAATATAAATTATTTCCTCCAATAGAATGTGAACTTTAATTTTTTAAAGGAAATGAAACTGTTTCATTTGGGTCTTTGGATTGTAAATGTCTGCAATAGTGGCTTGCATATAGTATACATTCAAAGTATATTTGATGAATTTAGATTTTAGAGTTAATTGCATTCTGCTATTTCCTATCTCTATGATTGTGTTGAAATTTTTAGTGACATCAAACCTCAGTTTTCTCATCTGTAAAAGAAGAATAATAATTTTTTAGTTATTTGGTTTTCAGGGTAATTTTAAAGATCAAATGTAATAGCATATAAGTGTAACTATAAAGTGCTCTATAAACATAACTGACTAGTAAAAAAACAAAAAAAACAAAAAAAGTTTCCAGCTGGCAAGAGAAACTCAAATATATTTATCTTACATTTTTATTTCCAATTTTCCATGGAATTTGCTATCTTCCAAAGTGGCATATTCTTATACTTGACAATTCTAATTTCTAGGAAGGTTTTCCTCTTCTTGAGTTGAAAATCATCTTTCTTTATTGATAGGGGGTTAGCTTTCATCCTTTGTTCCAGGCTTCATGCCATGTAAAGAAAGTCTAAGAACTTATCAAGAAAGCCAAATACTTGAAAGCAGCTTTTTGACAGTAAACAGTCACTAAACAACTACCTATGTACAGAAGAGATTAAATCCCCCTTCATCCTTGAAAGGAAACCAGTATTTGAATTGCTTTGATAGAATAAGGGAAGAGTTTGTATGAGTTGAAAGGACATAGATATCTCTAATCATTTTTACAAAAAAATATCTTCTGCGCAATCAATGTATTTACTCTGTCAATAGCTCTAGAATGTGAAGCATACTTCAAAAATACATTGCTTTGTGTTGATTTTTTTGGTCAACATAACTTTGAATGACTCCCTATGTTTGTTATGTTTTCCAATAACATCTTTAATCTTTATATCAACTCAAGGTTTCTTAAAATATTTCCTTTCCTTTTCTTTCTCTCTTTTTTATAAACTCATTTGACAGTGTGGATCTATGAACCTCTTATAAAATGTTTTAAGAACATAAAATAAATGTGTATATATATGATTACAATGTAAGCCAATTATTTTGAAAAGTAATTATCATTTTTTTAATCACTAATTTAAGTATACTCAGGTTTTGTTGAGTCCAATATCTGTCATCTTGTTGAAGGTATACTTTATTTTGCTTAAAATAATGAGAGAAATTAATGATATTTTTCTGATAAAAGTTGAAATTTTAATTTTACCTTTAATGGAAAAAATTAATATGCTAACTTTTTTTCCTAGAAAGATACGAATAGTATAATATGAAGAGATACTGAACTTGAATCTTCTCACACTGTTATAAATTGTCATAAAAACAAAGCTTAGGAATTCCAGAAGAAAAATAATTGAAAGCCACATAGAGTTATATGTGCCTAGAGTAAATATATGACAAAAAATTCTAATGATGGAAGACCTTTTACTAAGTACACAAAACTTCATTTTTCTTCTTTTTTGCTAGAGTGGGTAAAGGGTTCAGGATAGCCTTACAGGAAGTATTAAAAGTTCAAGAAGAGAAGAGGAAATAAAATATAAAATTAGAATTATGAATTTTAGATTCTGAAATAGTTATTGAGTTGTTTCAGAAGCTTTTCTGACTCTTGTAATTCAAATGAAGGTTTTCTTAGCAAAGATACTGGAGTGGTTTGCCATTTCATTCTCCAGCTCATTTTATAAGTAAAGAAACCGAGAAAAACAGGATTAAATGACTTTCAAGGGTCACACAGCTAATAAGCATTTGAGGTCATATTCAAATTCAGGTTTTCCAGATTTCAGGTCCTTACTTTACACACTATGCCATCTAGCTTCCCACGCCCTGAAAAACACCATTTCTGTTCATATCTGTAATCCTATGCTGTTGAAGAAAAATCTTATAGTAAAACCATTATTGATCTAATGAAGTTGTGCAGTACAAAAACTGATTATCTACTTAAAGATAAAATCTTTTCTTTCCTAATCTACTTAGATTGAATTTGTTGTCTTGGGGTCTGAGACTACATAATATTTTATTTAATCTTTCACATAGCTTTATTAGTGTATAATGTTGCTGATTGGAAGTGATAGAGAAAACTGGCAACCCTATGAAATTGTGGGTGGTCATAAAATTGATTGCAATTATTAAATCAAAGTTATTGATCATTATAATTTTATCATATAAATTATTCCCTTACTTCTACCCATATCACACTACATTATTCATGTATCTTCTCAAACGTCTCAGAATTAATTCTTTTTTATTAATTCTTATAGTAGATTAATATTTCTTTATATTCACATATTGTAATTTTTTGCAACATTTCCCAGTAATTGATATTTCTTTAGTTTCCAATCATTGTCACTACAAATAGAACACCTACAAATACTTTTGTACATATGTATACATTCCTTCTTTCTTTGATCTGTTTGGAATATAGGCTTACTCATATCACTAGGTTAAAGGGTATTCACAATCTAGTGATTTTTTGAAAATAGTTCCAAGTTGCTTTCCAGAATCCCTGGGCACTATCAATAATACATTAATGTTCCAGTTCCCATGCAATATTTTTTTTTCTTTTTGACAATTTTATGGTTAAGTGATGGAAATTAAAATTCTACTTAAATAGCAAATAGTGATTTGGAATATTTCTTTCCTTTTGACTATTGACATGACATCCATGACAACGTGGATATCTTCCATTGAGAATTTTTATTTTTCATATCCATTGACCATTTATTAATTAGAAGAAATAGCTGGAAATGACATAAAATAAAGCTCAGGGAAGAAACTGACATGTAAAGGAGCTAAATGTTTGATCATGTCCCTATTCCCAGGTAACTAAACTAGACATTTTGAAGAATTTCTCTTTGGATGATGTTCAGGATAAAGTCTCTCTCTTTCCTTTCTTCCCTTCCTTACTCCCCACTCTCTTCCTCCTTCTTTTTCTTTCCCTTATTTCTCCCTGAGCTTTATTCTTTTTTCAGTGCCTTAAAAAGAGTATGAAATGGCATTTCTTCTCTTTCAAATCTGGAAATCTGAAGGCCAAAGTCTATCTTCTTTCCAGCTCTCATAAACTCTCATAACTTCATCACATGAACATTGTGTAGTGAAGAACATTGAGTAATCTAACTCAAACCATTTAGGGGAGTATCATAAAATAGTCTGTGAGACTAAGATTACTTTAAAAATAAGAGGTGTGGGATGTGTTCAGATAAGACTACTACTTCTGGTGTCAGGGTAGTTGAATACTTTTTAGGCTTACTTCCCACTTTTTTTATTTTCATGATCCACTTTCTTCAAGAGATTGTAACATGCACCAGAGCCACATCTGGTAAACCATTTCAGATTAAACCAGAGTAAGTGGTAATCAAGGAGTCTCAAACCAATTGGTGGGTTAGGGAGTGTCTAAGTGAAGAATTCTCCTGGTGGAATAGGTAGATGAGAACAATTTATTCTAATGGCCAAGGAGATAGCTGAAGTGGAGTGGTTAAAGCTTGGTTGCACGCAGAAGATGCAAATGATATCCAATGCTTCCTGAGCCACCACTAGACATTTTTATTCTGTCTTGCCACTGGACTGTGATGACACTGGAATAGAGAATAAGGCTAAGGACTTTGTCTAACTCTGTCTTACTTAAATCCAATTCATGCACAAATCAAAATATGTCACCCCATATCATTTTGCCTTTTTTACCCAACTCAAAGTCCTGTGGCAAAGGCAAGTGATGATGTAGTAGTTGCAGATACACTGGGAAATGTAATTCCAGTCCTGCAAAATGACCACCAGAAGATTTAGTGTCAACAGGTTAGAAGTCTTTTCTGAGTGGGAATAGTTTGTTGCTAACTTGGAGGGAAAGTACAGACCATGCAGTGTTGGAAACAGTGAGCAGAAAAGTGGGCAACCATCATATATTTTGTGTTCAGCACTGGATTTACTAATTTGGGTTAGAACACTTGCAAACATTAAGACTGACTGGAATGATGCAAATAATTGGGAAATTCAGTACCAGCTAATTGAAAAACAAGAATGCTACAGAATTTGCCAGCAGGATAGTTCGTCCATTTTTAAGAAGGCAGCATTTAATTTTTATCAAAAATAAAGTCCAAGGAAAGCTTTGAGAAACACAGAATACTTGGCTCAGTAAAAAGGCAGAAGAAACTCAGTTTTACACTGATAGTAACAATCCAAAACATTTTATGTTGCCTTGAAATCAATTTATGGGCCGAAGACATATGGTGCAACTATTCAGTGCTCATGAAACTTCATTGATTAGTGATGAGGACATGATTCTGGAGAGCTGGAGAAGCTAAGCACTTCCATAGGGTTCTCAAGAGACTGTCATCAATCAATGCTGAAACCATTGACTGCTTACCTCAGGTGGAAGTCTCCTTCTTTAGACAAATTTCCAACTGGAGAAATTTTTATGCCATTTGGCTTCTCTCATGTGTCAAAGCACCTGGAGCTAATTCTATTTCAGCTAAGATTTACTAGGTGTGGAAGGGAGAGGAAGAGGGAGGTCCATTGCTCATGTAAAAGCTGACTGAAAATTTCCAGGTTATGTGATACAAGGAGATTATTCCCCAGGAGTTCCAAGATACCTCAATTTTCCATCTCTATAAAGGTAAAGGAAATAGATTGTCCTGTGACAGTCATAAGAATATATTTCTCTTATTCATTGCTGGCAAGATTCTTGCCAGATTCTACTTAATAGTCTGATCTTTTACCTGGAAGATGGTCATTTACCTGAGAATAACTGTGGCTTCAGAAAAAGCCATTGAACATTTGACATAATTTTTGCTGCCTGACAACTCCAGGTGAAATGCCTGGAGCAGATATTTGTCTGTACTTAATATTTGTAAATTTGACAAAGGTCTTTGATACTGTCAATCATGAAAGTTTATGGGAAAATATGTCAAAATTTGGTTCCCTGTAGGATTTTGTTAGTATTGAATGTTAGTTTCATGATGACATGTTTGCCCAAAGCTCTGCTCTCATGCTTTCCCAGTCACCAATGGACTGAAAAAATATTTACCATGCTTTTTAGAAAGATGTTTTCAGCCATATTGTCAAAAGACATGAATATGCCGTCAAGGTCAGTGCAGTGATGTTAAATTCTTCAACTTAAAAAGGCTGTAAGCCAAAGCTAAAGTAGCAAGAGTATTTGTGCATGATTTTTTTTTATTTGCAGATGATTATGCACTCAATGAAGCTTTTGAAGCTGAGATGTCACAATGTATGGATTGATTCTGCAAAGTTTGGCCTAACAACATCAAAAAAACTCTGGGGCTTCACCAACTGGTACCACAGCATCCATACTTTGAACCATTGGTTACAGCAAATGGAGAGTTTTAAAAACTGCATAAGTCCATGTGCCTTGGCAATATAGTTTACAAGGATATGCACTAGTGTATATTGATAATCATGTTGATGCATGCATCATCAGAGCTAATTCAGTGTTTGGGAGACTCCAAAGGAAAATCTGGGAATGAAGAGTTACTACAATAACTATCAAACTCAAAGTCTAATAAGCTGTCATGCTGACCTAATTGTTGTATAATTATTGAAATGTGGACAATATACTAGTGCCATGCCAGGAAACTAATCAATTCCATTTGAATTGTTGTAAGATTCTGAGCATCACCTGGGAAGATAAGGTACCAGTTACTAAGTTCCTTTCTTGAACTAATCTACCAGGCACTCAAATTCTACTGCAGAAAGTACAGTTCTGATAGGCTGCCCAAGATGTTCAAATGCCCAAAACACTCTTGAATAAAAGATTATTATATGGAGAACTCACAGAAGGCAAGCACTCAAATGTTGATCAGAAAAACTGATTCAATGACACCTTCAAGATATCTTTCTTTTTTTCTCAATTGTATTTTATTTTTCCAAATTTTCTAAATCCAACTCCAGATCCAAATTCCAAATTGAAAATTCCAAATCCAAGTTTCAAAGTGATTTTTTTGGTAAAACTTTGGTAAAACTGCCTTCTAAATTTTTACCTTTCTCTATCACTGTAACTTCTCTCTCCCCAAGACAGCAAGCAGTCTGATGTAGATTTAAAATGTACTATTTGTCATGTTGTACAAAAAATTAAACTATAAAAAAGAAAAAAATATGAGAAAGAAAACAAAAAGGTGGAAATACTATGCTTTGATCCACATCCAATCCTCATAGTTTACTCAGTAATGTGACTGGCATTTTCCAATTCAAGTGTATTGGAATTATCATGAATCTCTGCATTCCTGAGAAGATTTAGGGCCATCATTGTGAATCATCATATAATGTTGTTGTAACTTAGTTCTCTTGGTTCCACTTACTTTACTCAGCATAAGTATATATAGATCTTTCTAGGAGTCCCTGAAATCTTCCCACTCATCATTTCTTATATAATAATAATACTCCACTAACTTCATATATCATGACTTATTCAACTATTCCCTAACTGAATGGGTATCCTTTTAATTTCCATTTTCAAGAATTTTGGAACTGAACTCATAACATGGAAGACACTGGCACAAGACTACCCAACATGTTATGCCCTCCTCAGAGAAGATTCTGTGCTCTATTAGCAAAGCAGAATTGAAGTAGCTCAAAAGAAATACAAGAGTCACAAATTTAGAGGTTTCACCTCAAATGTTCACATGGACTATTTGTGCTTGACTTGTTGGTAAAGCATTCTAAGCTCATATTGATCTGATCAGCCATAATAAGACACACTGTAGCTTGACTCTAACATAGTGATGTAATTTTGGCCTTCTTTGAGAACAAAGGACATCAAACAACCAACTTAAAAAAAACACACAATATATAATTTACAAAACTAATCAAGTAATCATTATATTACTTTTTGCCCATTGCTTGTCTCTTCAATTTCTATTTTTATTACATTCTAATAACTAGCATTTACAAGGTTTTATAAAATAGTAGTGGTAACTATCACATTCTTGCTTTCTCTCTGACATTATTAGAATAGTCTCTATCCTTATTACATATAATTCTGGTTCCAGAATTATATCTGGATCCAGCTATATATATTGAGATTTTTTTCTCTCTCTCCATTATCATAATATAATATAGTTTATTACTTTTAACCATCTAAAAAGTTTGGTTAGTTTTGTTAATCAGTTCTATCATCTTTGATTAGTTTATCTATTTATCCACTAATTTTAAAAATATCCCATTTTACTTGTTCAAAGGTTGCTAGTTAATCTTTTAGTTATTTTCATGGCATACTTAGTTGATTTATCCTCTCCTAATCTATGTGATCAGCAAAAGTTCACAGAAATTTTTTTTTCCGAGAAATGTTTTATCTTTGTCTTGTAAAATATCCATATATTATCTCAGTGTTATCACTTTCTTGAATATAATGGTTTGTTAAAAATATTGTAATTTTTCTCTTTTTTCAGTATATCTTATTATTTTTAGTCATTACATGTAAATGTGCTTATTATTTCTGCCTCTAGGGATTTATTTCTGGTTCACTTACTGATTAGTGCTTTTTTTAAAAGATAATTTGTGATTTTGAGACACATGTCCTTTAAATTACTATTCAGATATCTTAATAAGTCATTCAAATTTATTTGTCAATAAGTAATTGGCATCTTTATTTTCCTTACTTTTTATCTTTTTCTTCTATTTAATACTTAGGGATATTAAGTTTTCTATTATCATTGTTTTACTAACAATCAGTTTTGTAATTTACCTACATTTCCTTTAAAGAAGTATGTGTGGAAGTGGATAGAGCACCAGCCCTGAATTCAGGAGGACCTGAGTTAAAGTCTGGTTTCAGACACTTAACACTTCCTAGCTGTGTGACCTTGGGCAAGTCAATTAACCCCAATTGCCTCAGGGAAAAAAAGTGTGTGTCAGAGACAGAGAGAAAGACACACACACAGAGAAACAGAGTCACAGAGAGAAACAGAGAAATGTTATTCCGTTGTTTTTCAGTTATAAGTTGCCTTTCATGACTGAATTTTCGGTTTTCTTTGCAAAGATACTGGTGTGAATGGATATTTCCTTCTTTATTTCACTTTACAGATGAAGAAACTGAGTCAGAGTTATGTGAGTTTCACAGGGTCACATAGCCAATGAAATGTCTGAGGCTAGATTTGAACTTAGACTCAGGAAGATGAGTGTTCTTGACTCCAGGACTGGTGCTCTATTCCTTGTGCCACTTAGTCTCTGTGTGGGTGTGGGTATTTATATATGTATAAATAATATGTTTATGTGTATTTATATATGCATATAATATTTAATTGTATTTGCTACTTTTAAGCACAGGTTTATATATCCATATATTTTGTTCCTTTATGCAGCATATTTTGGGGCTTTGTTTTTATTTATTTTTCTATTCCCTTTATTTTCTTGATGGCAATTCAATTCATTTACATTTGGGGTTGTAATTATTAGGTGGCAACTTGGGTATTATATAGAAAGTCAGCCTTAAAACCAAGATCTTGATTTATTTCTGACATAATACTGAATAACCATGAGAAGCCAAAACTTCTTTACTTCTTTTTGTTCTAGACAGCTCTTTGGAAATATAAATGTCAGAAGGGGTGCTGAATTGAACAGAAGGGGTTTCTTCAACTTGGAATCCCCTATACAGATCCATCTTCTATTTCTATAAAGAAAAATTTCCTAAAAATATGAATTATCCAAAAGTCCCTCAGGTGGTAGTGGGAAGTCTTCAGACAAAGTCACTTGTTATGGAAGTTGGATAGGGGTTATTCACTTGGGTTTAGGTTGTATTATATAGCTTATAATATCCTTCAATATAGATTCTTTGATTAAGTGTAATAGTAAAAATACTGGTATTAAAGAGAAGAATAAGGACATGTCTGTCTTTAACTCTGGCAAAAAAAGTAGGAAAATAATATAGATGCAAAGATATGTTAATGTAAAGAAGAAGGAAGATGAGGACTCATGACAGATGGATTCAATCTATTCAGTAATGTAAGCAACATTACTTGTACTACATATATCATATTTGAAAAAGTCAGGTATATTTAATATTTTAAACAATCAGATAAGTGTCTTTATTGGAGCATATTTGGAATTGAAGAGTACAAAAGACTTTAAAAAAGAGATTTATTGAATTTGCTAAATGATCTACTTTAATTATCTGATTCTTCTTTTTAACCACAAATATATGAACAAAAAAAGAAAATATCTGTTTCTCCATGTGTACCTTAGTTAAATGTTGTTTAATATATTTGGCAAGCATGAGGATCTCTCCAAAGGCCTATTTTCTTATATAAAAATGTAAATTTTAAAAGCACTGTAACTCTTATTTAGATATTGTCAAAAATGATTTTAAAAGTGGAGGAAATTTGGGGAACAGTTCCTTCTTTTCCATTGACCAATTTTTAAAATCTTGCTTTTAAAATTCTAAAGAAGTAAGCTTTCTTTTCATTTAATTTATATCTTTCTTAAAAGGCCATTAAAATGCAGGTTGTCTGCAACAGAACTCTGAACAGTATAAGCTATATGCCAGTATCCTCTGCCTTTGTAAAAAAAAAATCACAGCATAATCAAATCTATGGGGAAATGAGTTGAAAAATCAACAGAAGAAATACTTTGACAGATCAATAGCAGCAATGACAATCTATAGGTCCTGGAGGAAAAGGATAAGCCACGCTGAAAACCATTCCTGTGAAAAGCAAAAAAGATAAGAATTCAGAAAAAGAATACAAAATGCAAATTTATATAAAGGATAGCAAACATATTCTGAAAACTAATGAAAAATTTTACTTTTATGTACAATGTGATACTGATACAAGCAGAATGCAATTTAGTGAGAAAGAAAGAAAATTCTTCTTAGCAAACTGGAATAAAATATGGATAAAAACAGGCAAGAGTGGGTGCTGACAGTGAAAAGTCAAAAAAGAAAACTCATAAAGTTCTTATCATTCAAAATTAAAAGATTACAAGCTTACAATAAGATTTGTCTTTCCCTCAAAATTCAAAGAATCCCAAAATTATAAGGGATGGAAAGCCCAAAACATGTCTGATCCTTTTAAAGTTATCCAACAAAGGGTCACTTGGCCTTCACTTGACAGCCTATGAGGAGGAACCCACTAAGACTTGAAGCAAGGTATTTCATTTTTTGATACCTCTACTATATTAGTAAAGATGTAAAAACAAAACAAAAGAAAACAATTTTTCCTTTTAAAATATTTTTGGCAAATTCAATTAATTGACAAGCTAGATGAGAGGCTTTATGCTAAATTCAGGAGATACAATTACAAAAATGAAGCATTAGTTGCCCTCAAGTAATTTGTATTTTGTGGAAGAAAATATGGAATGGGTGTGTGTGTGTGTGTGTGTGTGTGTGTGTGTGTGTGTGTGTAGTGATGTATGCATATGTATACAAAATAGACCAAATTATATTTTGGACGGTAGTTCATTTCAATTCAATAAACATTTATTAAGCAGCCCTGCATTAAACACTGGGAATAAAATGAGAAAAATCTGTCTCCACCTTGAAGGAGCTTATAATTTTTTTTTAATTTATATTTTCAGCTCTAAATTCTCTCCCTCCTTCAGGCCCTTCTCTACCCAATGAGAAGCAATAGATAGTTATATGTAAAACAGATTTGAGAGAGGAAAGATTTGAGGAAGGGGTACTAATTAGGAGACTACTACAATATCTATAGCAGCTGAATAGCTCATTAGTTAAAGCTCTGGATCTAGTCAGAAGAAGCTCATATCTGGTCTGTTAACTAGACAGAACCAGTTAGAACCACCACCAGTCTTTAACTTATGAGTGACCAAAGTTGAAGGAAAAAACAAACAAACAAACAAACAAAAAACAAACAAACAAACAAAAAAAAACAAGCCAGAGTCAGGACACTCAGGAATCAAATGGAGGTTTAATTTCCAAGTGAGGAAACTGGGTTTGCAAACTGAAGTGCCCCTGCCTAAGTAGAAGACATTAGAGTATGTGGCAGAGGTAGGGCTTTTATACATGAAAAACCACAAAAAGAAGGACCACACAGAATCATTCAAAGATCTTGAGTAAACCATTTCTATAGTTGGGATTTCTTGGCTTGGATTCTGTGGGAGCAGTTGCAAAGTTGGATTTTCTAAAGTCTTAAGGATCCTTGAGGTTTGTGATCATTCAGTGTGGTACAGAGCTAGTTAATGTGGTGGGACTAGGAGTGAAGCCTGCAGTTCAGTTCACTTAGCAGTTACAAGCACAAGAATTGTTAGAGCATCAGAAGGTTTCATTTATTACTTTCTGTGGCAGCATGTTGGCTGCTTCTGGTCCTCAGATCCCTAGGAAAAATAGGGAAGCTCCAATGAATATTGATTAATATGGAAATCATAAATCCCTCAAAGAATACTTGGTGCTAGTCAAAACAATACATTTTTCCAGAGGGTGAGATTATACAGATAGTGACTGCAAAGGATTGTTTTTGTGCCAACCTCAAGGCACTGCTTGCTTGACCTTAGCTTTGGAAAATTGGTTATCTCCAAATATCATATCAGGTCTTAGTCTCTTATTAGCTGTGTGACCCTGGACAACTCATTTAACCACAGTTTGCAGAAAGAAATAGCAAACCACTCCAACATCTTTGCCAAAAAATTCCCAAAGACAGTAAGATCCATGGAGTCACAAAGAGTTGTTCACTCCTGGAACACAACAATATCCTGGAAAATAAGCATTTGTACTAAAATGATCCCCAAGGAAGAGGGTGAGAGGAGAGGGAGGAAGGAGATACAAGAGATGAAGAGAAAGTCAAAAGAACAAGATCTGACAATGGATAGGTACTTGGAATCAAGGAGAGTGAGCAGCTGAGGGGTGAACCTTAAGTTGAGGACATAGGTGACTGGAAAAATTGTGATGGCTTAGAAAGAATTTGGAAAGTCAATAAGATGACTTTTGTTTAGGACATGTTAAATTTGAGATGTGTGTGCAGCATCCAATAGGAAATAGATAACTGGTAACATGATTCTAGAATAGACCGCAGGGAGTTGGGGGGAGGCGTACTGGGAAACCTAGATGGCGGAGTAAAGCCAGGAAGCTGCTTGAGCTCTCCTGGTTTCCCTTGAAAACCACATGAAACCAAGTCTTTGAACGGAATCTAATAGAATGAAATCACTCTCCAGCTCAAGATTGACTGGAAAACTTCAAGAAAGGTCATTCTTACTGGGATGAGAAGTATTTTCAGCCCTGACCAGATAGGCTCTGAGAATGCTGGGAGAGGCTCTCCAATGCAGCAAATCATCAGCTAATACCCTCAGTCCTGGCTCAGGAGAGGAGCACAACGGGGGGTAACTTCTAGCCCCAACTTAGAAGGCAAATTCTGGGAAACCAAGCTGTTTTCTGAACAAAGCAGGCAAAGTCACTCCTACAAATATAAGGGGGCGCTGTGCTCAAAGCCAAGGTTCAGAGCTGCACAGGAAGGTTGGGACAGTGCCCCCTATGCCCCAGGAGCAGAATTCAACCCTAAAAGTTAAAAAAAGAAAAGAAAATACCAAATGAAAAGAAAAGAAAAGAAAATACCAAAAGAAAAGGAAAGAAAATGAGCAAGTAACAGCACAGAACCTTGACCATAGAAAGCTACTTCCAAAGCACCAACTCAATGAGGACATAATATCCATAAAGGAAATCTCAAAGAATGATTTGAATGGGACTCAAGCCCAAAGAGATTTCCTGGAAGGTCTCATAAAAGACTTTAAAAAACAAATAAGAGAGGTGGAAGAAAAAATAAGAAAGGAAATAAGAGGTATACATGAGAGAGTCAACAGCTTGGAAAAGGAAGAAAAAATTTGATAAGGAAAAAAAAACTTCTTAAAAAGTAGAATTAGGCAAATGGAAAAAGAGATACAAAAATTAACTGAAGAAAATCATATATTAAAAACTAGAACAGGATAAATGGAAGCTAATGGCTTTGTGAGACAGCAAGAATTAGTCAATCAAACTAAAAAGAATGAAAAAAAAAGAAAGACAATTTGAAATAACTCATTGGAAAAACAGCTGACCTGGAAAATAGATCCAGAAGAGACAATTCAAAAAATTATTGGCCTGGGGCAGCTAGGTGGTGCAGTGGATAGAGCACCAGCCCTGAAATCAGGAGGATCTGAGTTCAAATTTGGTCTAAGACACTTAACATTCCCTAGCTGTGTGACCCTGGGCAAGTCACTTAACCTCAAATACCTCAGAAAAAAACAAGCAAAAAAAATTATTGGCCTACCTGAAGACCTTGAACTAAAAAAGAGATGGATGGTGTTCTTTAAGAGATCATTACAAAAACTATCCCACTATTCTGGAAACAGGTGGAAATACTCATTGAAAGAATCCATCAATCACATTCAGAAAGAAATTTGTAAAGGAAAACCTCAAGGAACTGTTATAAAACTCCCGAACTACAATCTCTTTCTTTTTTTAATTAAAGCTTTTTTATTTTTCAAAATACATGCATGGAATATTTTGTAACATTGACCCCTGCAAAATCTTGTTTTCCAAATTTCCCCTCCTTCTTCCCACCCTTTCCCCTGGATGGCAGTTTATCCAATGTATGTTAAACATGTTAAAATATACATCAAATCCAATATATGTATACATATTTATGGTGTTATCTTGCTGCACAAGAAAAAATAGATCAAAAAGGAAAAAAAAATATGAGAAAGAAAACAAAATGCAAGCAAAAAACATGAAGATTGAAAATTCTATGTTGTAGTTCACACTCAGTTCCCACAGTTCTTTCTCTGGGTGTAGATGGCTCTCTTCGTCACAAGATCATTGGAACTGGTCCCAATCATTTCATTGTTGGAAAGAGTCACATCCATAAGAACTGATCATCATATAATCTTGTGATTGCCAGCTATAATGATGTCCTGGTTCTGCTCATTTCATTTAGCATCACAGAACTATAATCTCAAGGACAAAATACTTCAAGCTGCCAGACAAAAACAATTCA
>JAJPUD010011539.1:38207-54055 GCA_023553655.1 Myrmecobius fasciatus
TGAGAACTGTATCTGGCACTGGGGCAGACAAAAGGAGTGTCATATGGACTGAGGGTGTGGTTGGGAGTTAAGTCTTATTGGATAACATCAAAGAAAAAGACTTTAAGGGTTAGAAATAGGTCTGTACTGGTAAAAGAGAAAAGGGGAGGTATAATGGGACAATTCACACCAAGAGGCTCAAAAGACCTATTACAACCAAGGGAAAGAAGGAATAAGGATGAGCATTGTCTGAAGCTTGATCTCATTTGTTTTGGCTCTAAGAGGAAATAACTTAATTATTTAAATGGATATAGAAATTTATTTAATCCTATAAAGAAGTAGAAGGAGAAAGAGGAAAGAAAAGAGTGGGACAGGAAAGAAGCCAGGCCAAAACCATTAGGAAAAAAAGAGAAGGTGGAAAAGGGAATAGAAGATAAGGTAGTGTGTGGGATAAGTAAAAAACAAAACAAAACAAGACTGAGGATGGGGGAAAGAGAGAACAAAAATATGTATAGAGGGGAAAATAAGATGGAGAGAAATACAGAGCTTCTAATCATAACTGTGAATGCGAGACAAATGAATTCTCCCATAAGACAGAAGAAAATAGCAGAGAGTATTAAGAAACAGAACCCTACAATATGTTGTTTACAAGAAACATTTGACAGAGAGAGACACATACAGGATAAATGTAAAAGGCTGGAACAGAATTTATTATGTGTCACCTGAATTAAAAAAGCATAGCAATTCTGATCTTAGATAAAGCAAAAGTAAAATAGATCTTATTAAAAGATATAAAGAAGGTAAGTACATCTTGATAAAGGGTACTGTAAACAATAAAGTAGTAATGATACTAAATGTACATGTACCAAGTGGTAAAGTAGCCAAATTCCTTAAAATTTTAAGCCAGTTATAGGAAGAAATAGACAGCAAAACTATACTAGGTGGGAATCTCAACCTTCCCCTTTCAGAATCAGAGAAATCTAATCACAAAATAAATAAGAAAGAAACTAGGGAGGTTAAAAGAACCATAGAAAACCTAAATGTGTTAGATCTCTGGAGAAAATTGAATAGGAATAGAAAGGAATATACCTTTTTTCCTGGCAATACATGACAGCTTCACAAAAACTGACCATGTATTAGGCCATAAAAACCTCACACTGAAATGCAGAGTGGCAGAAATAGTAAATGCTTCCTTTTCAGACCACAACACGATAAAAATTTTATTAATAAAGATAGATTAGAAACCAATTAGAAATTACATAATCTAATTCTAAAGAATGAATGGGGCAAGCAATAAATCACAAAAACAAGCCATAATTTTATCCAAGTGAATGACAATAATGAGACAATATATCCAAACTGATGGGATGCAGACAAAGCAATTCTTAGGAGAAATTTTATGTCTTTAAGTAGCTACACGAATAAAATATAAAAAAAAAATTAAAAAAGATTAATTGGACATGCAACTAAAAAAGCTAGGAATAGGAAAAGAACAATTTAAAAACTCCCAATTAAATTTCTGAAACTCAAAGGAGTGATTAATAAAATTGAAAATAAGAAAACATTTGAACTAATCAGTAAAATAAGAGTTGGTTTAATAAAAAAAAACAAAATAGATAAAATTTTGATTGATTTGTTTAGAAAAAGGAAAGAAAAAAACAAGTCATCAGCATCAAAAATGAAAAGGGTGAAATTATCACCAATAGCAAAGAAATTAATGCAAAAATTAGGAGCTCTTTTGCCCTACTATATAACAGCAAGTCTGAAAATCTAATTGAAATGGATGATATTTACAAAAATATAAATTGTACAGATTAACAGAAGAGGAAATAAGTTACTTAAATAGTCCTATTTTAGAAAAAGAATTTGAACAAGCCATTAATGGACTCCCTAAGAAATAATCTCCAGGGTTAGATGGATTCACAAGTGAATTTTAGCAAACATTTAAAGAACAATTAATTCCAATATTATGCAAATTATTTGAAAAAGATAATTAAAGGAGTACTGCCAAATTCCTTCTATCACACAAATATGGTACTGATACCTAAACCAGAAAGAGCCAAAATAGAGAAAGAAAATTATAGACAAAGCTCCCTAATGAACATTGATGCAAAAATTTTAAATAAAACATTAGCAAAGAGATTACAGCAATTTATCAACAGGATAATACATTATGATCAAGTGGTCTTTAGGCTAGGAATGTAGGGATGGTTCAATATCAGAAAAACTATTGCTATAATTGACCATATCAATAACAAAATAAATAGAAATCTTATGATAATCTTGAGATACAGAAAAAGCTATTGACAAAATATAGCACCCATTCTTATTAAAACACTAGAGAGCTAAATAAAGGAAGCTTCCCCTAAAATAATAACTATCTAAAACAAACAGCAAGCATTATTTGTAATGGAGAGAAGATGGATGCGTTCTCAATAAGATAAGGACTGAAACAAGGATGCCCATTATTACCATTATTCAAAAATTCTAGAAACATTAACTTTAGCAATAAGAAAAAAAAGAATTAGAATAGGCAATGAAGAAATAAAAATATCACTCTTTGCTGATGATATGATATAGTTAGAGAATCCTTGAAAATCATGCAAAAACCTACTGGAAACAATTCACAGCTTTAGTATAGTTGCAGGATATAAAAAATACCCACACAAATTATCAGCATTTCTACATGTTACTGACAAATCCCATCAGCAAGAAATAGAGAAATCCCCTTTAAAATTACTGTAGACAAAATAAAATATTTGGGGGTCTACTTTCCAAGATAAAGGCAAGAATAATCTGAACACAATTACAAAACACTTCTCACATAAATAGTCAGATGTAAACAATTGGAAAAATATCAATTGCTATTGGATAAGTTAAGCTAAAGTAATAAAAATGACAATTCTGCCTAAATTGATGTACTTTATCAGTGCCATACCAATCAAACTGCCAAAACATTATTTTATAGAACTAGAAAAATAATAACAAACATTCATCGGGAAGGTCAAGAGTTCTGAGGGAATTAATTTAAAAATATATATAAATGACAGAGTATTAGCGTACCAAACCTAAAACTATATTATAAAACAGCAGTCATCAAAACCATCTGGTATTTGGCTAGGAAATAGAGTAGTGGATCAATGGAATGGAGTAGATACCCAACCCAGTAATCAAGACATATAGTAATCTACTATTTAACAAATCTCCAAACTCCAGCTTCTGAAATAAGAACTCACTATTTAACAAAAATTTCTGGGAATACTAGAAAATAATATCAGAAACTCACATAGATCTATATCTCTTACCCCATAAGATAATAAGGTTAGAATGGCTTTATGATTTGTGTATAAAAGGATGACACCATAAACAAATTAGAAAAGGAAGAGATCTGATAGCTGTCAGATTATTGGAGAAGGAATTTATGACCAAAGAAGAACTAGAGAACATTATGTAAGGCAAAATGGACAACTTTGATTACATTAAATTAAAATGTTTTTGCACAAACAAAACCAACAAAAAACAAGATTAGAAGTTAAGTATAAACCTGGAAAAAAATCTTTACAGCTAATGTTTCTGATAAAGATCTAATTTCTAAAATACATAAAGAAGTGTGTCAAATTTATAAGAATACAAGTCATTCCCCAGTTGATAAATAGTGAAAGGATATGAACAGTTTTCAGATGATGAAATTAAATCCATCTATAGTTTTATGAAAAAATGCTATAAATCTCTATTGATTAAGGAACTGCAAATTAAAATAACTCTGAAGTACTACCTCACATCTCCAAGATTGCCTAAGATGACAGGAAAAGATAATGATAAGTGTTGAATGTATGTGAGAAAACTGGAACCCTAATACAATGTTGGTGGAGTTGTAAAATGATCTAATTATTCTGGAGAGCAATTCGGAACCATGTTGAAGGGCCATTAAACTGTGCATACCCTTGGATTCAGCAATGCCATTATGGGTCTATATCTAAAGGAAATCTTAAAGAAGGCAAAAGGACTCACTTTTGCAAAAATTATTGTAGCAGCTCTTTTTCTGGTAGCAAAGAATTAGAAAAAGAGTATATGCCCATCAAGTGGGGAATGGCTGAACAAGTTGTAGTATATGAAGATAATGAAATATTATTATTCTATAAAAATGATGAACAAGCTGATTTTAGAAAGACCTGGAAAGATTTATATGAACTGTGACTAAGTGAAACAAGTAGAACCAGGAATACATTGTATGCAATAATAGCAAGATTTTGTGGTGATCAATTTTGAAAGACTTGGTTTTTCTCAGTGCTTCAGTAATCTAAAACATTCCCAATAGACTTTACAGAAAATGCCATCTGCATCCAGAAAAACAATTAAGGAAATAATGCAAATCAACACATGCTATGTTAACTTTTTTTTCTGTTTTTTTCTCTCCTCTGGTTTTTCCTTTTTGCTCTGATTTTTCTCTCCCAACATGATTCATAAAGTTATGTATATTTAAAAAAGAAAGAGAATGGCAAACAGGAGATAAAAGTAAGATGGTCACACACATTTGGCAGTCATTTGGATAAAGACATTGGGAATTGGTCACTCAAAGTTTAGAAAGAGAAGAAAAGATAACCTGGGATGATCATGGTATATACCCAGTTAGAGTGAACAATATGGATCATTATTCAGCAAACTGGAATAAGGGGTATATACAGAGAAAGACTCTGCACCAACATAGTTTAGAAGTAACATAAATCAGTGTTATGAACATCCAAAGAAAGAATATTTTATTTAATAGGAGAGGGTTTCCCACAAGATTAAAAACTGCAGAAAGGCCAAGAAAGACAAGGATTAAGAAAAAAAGCAATTGTATTTAACAATTAAAAATTAGTTGTATTTATACTTTGGACAAGATACTTTCAGTTGCTTTAATAATTCACTTGAAAGCCAGATTGACAAGCTTTGAGAGGGGAGTGAGAGAAGAGGAAGTCGAGAAAATTAGATAGCTTTTCTTTTTTCCCCAGATTTTGGCCATAAGGAGAAATATAGGACAACACCTTGAAATAACAATAGGTTCAAGGAAGGTTTGTTTGTTTGTTTGTTTTTTGCATTTTATTGTTTGTATTTTTTAAAAAAAAGTATTGATATGACCTGAGTATCTGTAACCAATAGAGAAGGGAAATTCTTTATTAATTCAGAATGTTGAAATGTTGTGTTAAAATTTGATTATTAAATATTGAGGATATATCATTTATTGGAACTCATAATTTTGTGGAGATAACATAGGCAGTATGGAATTTTATATTAAAAGATGCAAAAATATTCTTAGTTTTTGACCTTTTAATTTCACTTTAAGGCTTATGTCCATTGAGGTCAGTGTGTATGTATGTGTGTGTGTGTGTGTGTGTGTGTGTGTGTGTGTGTGTGTGTGTTGGGATAGGGAAGAGAAAAGTTAGGGTTTAGAAGGTGAATCTATCTCCAGGATAAAGATATATCAGTGTTATATGTATAAATACAAAAATTAAGGAAACAAATAAAATTAATTAAAAAAAATTAAGGAAATAAATTGTGATTAAATATAAGAGAATGGGTAAATGAATTATAGAATGTACATGTGAATGCAATCACAAATAGGAGAAGTGAAAAGAAATATAGAAATGTATATGAAATGTCAAAGATGTAAAGAATCAAAAAATAAAGTCATAGACTGATGTTGAATACATAGTACATAAAGGAAAGTAATCTCAAACAACAACAAAAGTGATAGTAAATATAGTGAATAATATTTATGCACGAGACATTACTTTTCTCTTTTTATTTATAAAGGGTAAAGTTGTTTGCACAATCATTTGCAACCACTTTTTTTACTTTGTTGGATTAATTGTTTATGTGATTTTGTTTTTAAGTTTTCTGACATATATTTGTTTTATTTTTTGTTCAGGAAAAATGTTTTTTAAAAAAAAGAAATTTAGATGGAAATTAAGCAAGATTAAAATTGCCATTCTTGCCATGGAGTTGAATCTCATTTGTTCATTTTATTATGATAGTGCATTATAGATATAAAGTATTATATATTATATTATATAAAGTATTATATATCTGTAATGTAATGTAAGGTTTGCAAAATGCTTTACAACCATTATCTAATTTTATCTTTACAACAATGCAAGGGAAAAGGTGCTATTAATATTTTCATTTTGGAGATTGGTAAATTGAGGCATGCAATAACTTTTCTAGTGTGAAACATTGACTATATTTCTGAGGCCAGTTCTGAATTTAGGCCTTCCTGACTCAAGGTCTAGTGATCTATATCCTGAGTTCAATAGCTGCTGTAATAGTATCTTGATGTCATAAGAGCATCTTCTCATTTTATAATGCTCTTCTTTGAGATAGTACCATTTATAGTCTGTTTTCTAGAGAAAACAACCTCCCATTGAGCTATTATTTTCATGTGAAACTTTTGCTATATCTTTGCTTATTTATTTTTAACTTTAATTGTTAAATGTTCAAGATTTAAATTCTCTGCCTCACTCCAAACCTCACCCATGAACTGAGAAAGCAAGTATAAGGATATCAATAAAACATTTGAAGACAAACAAAAATTATTTCACATCAGCCATTCATTTGTGGCAAAAAGGCAAGGAAAAATTAAAAAAAAAAAAAAACAAAAAAAATTCTTCAGTCTGAATGCAGAGCTCATCATTTCCCTCTCTAGAGGTAGTTAGCATTTTCCTCGTGATTCCTTTGGAATTATCATGAATATCTGAATTGATTAGAGTAGGTATGTCTTTTTTAGTTGATCATCTTTACCATATTGTTAATTGTTGCTGCTGATTTGTTTCAGTGGCCTCCAATTCTTTGTGGCCCAATTTGGAATTTTCTTGGCAAAGAGTGGTTTGACATTTCCTTCTTACACCCATTTTACAGATAAGGAAACTGAATTAAACAAGTTAAACTGCCCAGTTTCACAGAACTAATAAATGTCTAATACCAGATTAGAACTCAACAAGATGACTCTTCCTGATTCCAAGCTCAGTGTTCGACTCATGGTGCTACTGCTGCCCAGTATTTAACAAGATTCTTCTCTCTCCCTTCACTTTGCATTAGTTAATATATGAATTCCCAGGTCTTTTTGAGCCCATCCTACTCACTCTTTTTTTTCCCCTAATGTTATTTCTCAATACCATTTTATTTTTCTTAATACATGAAAAGATAGTTTCAACATTCATTTATGTAAGATTTTGTATTTCAAATTTTTTCTCCCTTTTCCCCTTAACCTCCTCCATCCTCAAAACAGTAAGTAATCTGCTATAAGTTTTATATGCACAATACTTTTATATGTATTTCCATATTTGTCATGTTGTGCAAGATAAATTAGAACAAAAGGGAAAAAAACAACAGGAAAGAAAAAGTAAACAAACAAAAAAGGTGATCAAAATACTGTGTTTCAACCTATATTCCATCTCCATAGTTCTATCTTTGGATACAAATGGCATTTTCTATCCCAAGTCTGTTATCGGAATTGTTGATCACTGCATTGCTGAACAGAGCTAAGTCTTTCGTAGTTGATCATCTCATAACCTTGTTGAAAATTTCATCATGATTTTTTCTTGGCTTTGCTATTCCATAATTTGATTTGAGATATTATTTTAAAGTTGTTTGCAGGTGAATTTTGGAAGAGCCCAGCTATATATTTAATATATATTATATTATATAATGATATATATACACACAATATCAATATAAATATATATATTTCCTCTTCTCTATCATCTTTGCTCTCTGGCCTTACAAATAATTTTCATTACAATGGAGTTCTTAGATTTTCTCTCCCTCCCCAATTCTAAGCTTAAAAATTAAAACAAAACATTTCCACAATACTAGAATATGAAAAACACTATTGCACATGAAACTGCAAATCTATTATGTACAACTTGCTATTCCTCTTAAATATATAAGAAAGTTATCATGTAACTTGTCACTTTTTTCTTTTTTACCCTTTTATTTCTCCCCTTTTTTGTCCCACCCCCAGATGGCTACCATTAAATACAAATATGTATACTTATATTTATCAATTCTTTCTCTTGATGCAGTTCACATCTTCCTTCATAGGTCTTTTGTGTTATATGATTGTAATGGAATACTAGTGTGTATAAAAATGATAAGCTTGATGATCTTAGAAAAACATGAATAGACATGTATGAAATAATGAAGAGTGAAATGAATAAAACCAAAAGAATGTTGAATATAGTAAAAACAATATTATTTTTAGAATACTTTAGTGATTAAGTTATTTTGACTATATAAATACACGCATACATAAAGAACCTCCTAGAATTTCAATCATTGACTCTTTAATGATCCAAGTATCAGATATAATCAAAGTTATTGATTCCAAGTAGTGGACCTTGAAGAAAAAGCTATTAGAAGAATTGTACTCATAAAATATAACATCAAATTAAAAAGAGGGAGGGGAAGACAGAGAAATAGAGAAGGTGGAAAGACACAGAGAGAGAAGTAGTGAAAGAGAAAAGAGGAGAGAAAGAAAATTCTAATTTTATATGTGTATATGTATATATATATATGTGTGTATATATATATGCATAGATAGATAGATAGATAGATATAGATAGATACACACACATATCCTCTTCCATAACAAAGCTGACTGGTTATTTTCACAATCCAAATTTACTTATCATGGATAAGGCAATTCCTTTTTACTTCATGGATTATATCATGATTAACTATTCTACCTTGTGAAAACGAATTCCAGTTTTTAATTTGCTTTTACTAGATTCTGTACTTTCAGTAAAAAATTCTTTAAAATGGTTATTTTTTTCTCCTTTTCATTAATATGGCATTTATTTTTACATCCTTGCTTTATGTAGTTCATGTCACTCAAGGGAGGAATGCTGTCATAAACCCAGGATTAATGCTAAGTTTTCTCTCCCATAAGAGTATGAGATTTTACAAAATAAGAATATTAAGTGCTTTGCCTAGTTCTTAAAACAAACAACCTCTGACAACAATAACCATCTTATTTAATGTTGCACTTTGAGAAATTATTGGGCGTTCTACAGTGAATAGCTGGATGATGGTCATGAATTATTAAAATTATTTTCAGCATCAAGTGAACTGAAAAATACACAAAAAATAAATTGGAAAAATATTATTATTGTAATCTAAATTTTTAATTGAAATACTTCAAGTGTCTGTCAACTCATTTCACATGCAGATTTAGTAATTTTTCTTATGTCAATAAGAAAAAAAAGGTTTCTTTTTTAAAATTTATAAAAGAAATCATCAAGAAGAAAGGTTTTGGGTTAAGGAGGACTTTAAAGATTAGATCCAGGTTGTATAGAGCCACAGAATGAAAACCAGGCCTTATGGTGGAATTAAAACTAGATCTGGGCCCAAGAGGTAGTAGTCAAGTGAGAACTGGCTATCTAGAACTAGATAAACTATATATATATGGAGAGAGAGAGAGAGAGAGAGAGAGAGAGAGAGAGAGAGAGAGAGAGAGAGAGAGAGAGAGTCAAAAGTTGGAGAAAGTCAAGACATTAAAATCATGTATCAAAGTATCCATCTCAGCATAAGCACCTAAGTAAACAAACAAGAATGAAAGGAAAACAAATTGGACTATAACACTGTCAAGATCACTTTTCTAGCTTAGTCCTTCCTATGATTTAAAAAAAAAAAATTTCTCTTGACTCCCACACCCCCCTGCCATGTCCTAGAACTTAGCCTGTGCTGAGCATGCAAAAAACTTTCTGAGGTAGATAGTGAGAGAAATGATTATTAAATTAGCTGCTAGGGAAATTCATTATTTTTCTCTTTTTCAATTTGAGATTAGGTCAAAGCTTACTTTGAAAGGCAGGGTTGATGATGAGATGAAATTTTGAATTGTTGCCCCACTCAACTAGAAAACTTGGCAAAGAATCTAATTTAAGGTGAATTCCTGTCTATTGTGTTCCAATCAGAAAGGTATAGATGGTGTTGGAGGTGGGACCTGTATGTAGATCTTTTTTTCTAGATTGCTTGAGACTGGGCGTGCTCTAAAGGCTAGAGTAATCAGAATCCTGTTCTCTAGATCCCTTCTCATTAAAATTAGCCCACTGTTCATCATAATGTTCATTCTTCTCATTAATTGTTAACCAGAGTTCTTTGCTACTCTCAGGAACATCCATTCTTAGAAGGATTAATTAGGTTCTATGAAGGGCTTTTGCCATTTATATTGTCACTGACCATTTTCTTAATCATTGATAATATCAGTAATAAATTATTAATTACCAAGAAACTATAGCTCTCAAACATTTTTGCATCACAATAGAAAGAGGGCAATGATAAGCAATAGTTTCTGTCATTTGGATCCTGAACTGGTTCTTTCTTGTCCAGTTTTGAAGTTAGGGTTTTTGAATCTCCTCTTCTCCAAGTATCACAGAACAATCATGGTCTTTATTAAAAGAACTCCTTTGTTATTCATGTGTTTTGGAATGTCCCTGTTCAACAGAGCAAAACAAAATTGCACAAATACAGGGGAACAAAAAGCAATATTTCAAACTATGAAGTAATAAATACTCAGGGATAGGTTAAAACTAACAGAATCTAATGTGGATATTTTACCTCTCTGGGAAACTCTATTATAGAACTTTCCCTCAAAAACTACATGTGTATAACAGAAGTGTAATTGCTATTAGTATTTTTTAAAAAAATATCATTTCATAAACTTGTCCTTGCTTCAAAACAATGTTATTTGTTGTTGATTACTTTTTGTTTAATATCATATATTTTTGGAATAAATAATCTAAGAGGCTTACTCAAAATCTGTACTCACATTTCATTGATCAATTGAAATGTTATAAATTGTAGTCTGGGGGGTTTAGTTGCCTTTCTTCTCTTTATCTAATTCCATCTCCTTTTTTAAAGACAACTGTTTACAACTTAAGGAAACACAAAGAACAACAACAATAAAAATCAGGTTTTTTTCTTTCTACCTTTCTAAGAATGCATATAACAATTTCATATACTAGGTGACATTTTTAGTGGAAATTTTGCACTCATACTATGGAAACTGGAAATTGATTAGGGAATATTCATTTATAAGAATGGACAGTTTCGCCATTAAGACATCATGTTTAAATATTTATATCCCACAATAACAACATTATTCATGTCTTCATGCTTTTCACACAACAGATTAAAATAGTATTTAAATTTACATCTTCCTTTAAATCTGGAAACAACTTGTCAGTGTTAACAGAATTCCTTTCTCCTATTCTTAAAGCATTCTGATGAGAATAGAAAAGAGGTTAGTGAAGTCATAAAAACAAGAGATTTGTGCAACAATTTACTACTATAACAAGTTGTGTGTGTGGTATTGAGTGAATAAACATTCATTATTTTTATTATTTATTAATAAACATTATCACATATGTGCCAAGCTAAATACATCAATGTTTTCCTATGTGACCAATCAAAAGCTGAGAGAAAACTGATTCAATAAAATGCAAGTGCATATCATGTAATGACAAATTTCCTTCGAGGTATTCTCTTTCCTATAGGTTTTCATGTCTTTGCTATTTCTTAGTTCTCTTTTTGGCAGTATATGTTTCTTCACAGTCTCATTTATTGAATCATTCCTATCATTCCTCCTAATTGTAGGCTTACTTCAAACTTTTTTTAGGGTTCTCTTCCCCTAATATTTACTCAGAAATAGACAGAATAAAAATGGGAAAGAAAATACAGAATATTGCTTAAGCTTTCTTCAATTGCCTGCCCCACACTCCCCCCCAAAAAACAAACAAACTTTAAAGTGCACCTCACAATAAATTCTGGAGTGATAGAACCCACAAAAAGATGGGTGACACAATTTTAGGCCTGAATAATTTAGAGGGGCTTACAGGAAAAGTTTGCCTCACTTGGGTAAAAGGGGGAATCAGACTATTTCAGGTAGTGTCCAGGTAAGCCAGCAGAAGGACCCTAGCCCAAAAGCAGATCAGCAACTAAGACCTTATGGGGACCTCCATTTCCCAAAATATGGAAGACTGAGAGGTCCCAGACCAGTCAGCTAGAATAGATCTTGTGACCTCCAGCACAACTGCAGACTGCCTGTACTGGAGTCCTGGATGCAGACAACTACAATACAAAATAGGCTGGAGAATGGCCAAAAAATATCCTTGACTATAGAAAGCTAATATGACAATAAGGAAGAGCAAAACGCAAACACAGAAGTGGACAACAATTTCAAAACCCCTATATGTGAAAGCTCAAAGAGAAATATGAATTGTTCTCAGATATAAAAGGACTTAAAAAATCAAATTGGTCTCAGACTCAAAAAGATTTTGATAACCAAATAAGAGAAGAAGAAAAATTGGGAAAAGAAATGAGTTATGCAAGAGAATCATGAAAAAAGACTTAACAATCAGAAAAAAGAAAACTATTTGTTAAAAAGTAGAATTGACAGGAGAAGCTAAATAGTACAATGGATAGATGACTAGCTCTGAAGTCAGGAGGACCTAAGTTCAAATCTGACCTCACAAACTTAGAGTTACTACCCATGTGACACTGGGCAAGTCACTTAACCTCAGTTGCTTTGCAAAAAATAAAAAAGAAAAACTTACCAATAGAAAGGGAGGTATAAAAAAACTGAAGAAAATAATAATTCCCTAAAAATTAGAATTGGGCAACTAGAGTATTAATGATTCTATAATGCAAGAATCTATCAAACAAAATCAAAAGAGTGAAAAATATTAAAAAATGTAAAATACCACATTGGAAAAAACATCTGGAAAATAGATCCAAGAAATGTAATGTAAGAATTTTTGTATTACTTGATATTCAATAATCAACAAAAGAGCTTGAATGGCATCTTTCAAGAAAATATAAAGGAAAAACTGTTTTAATATCCTATAAACATAGGGTAAAATCAAAAGAATCCACTTATCATCTTATAAAAAAAATCCCAGAATAAAAACTCCCTGGAATACTGTAGCCAAATTTCATAATTCTTAAGTTGAGAAAATACAGCAAGCAGTCAGCAATAAACAATTCATATATCAAGGAGTCACAGTCAGGGTTACACAAGTTTCAGCTACTTCTACATTACAAGTTTGGTGGGTTTGGAATATGATGATCCAGAAGGCAAAAATTAGCATAATCTTTCAGGGGAAAATAATGTTCAGTTAAATGGGAGACTTTCAAATATTCTTGATAGAAAGACCAGAACTAATAAAGTTTCAAATATAAGGCTAAAGAAAAACATAAAAAGATAAATAGGAAGGAAAAAAATATTTGAGAAGCTTAAACTGTTTAGATCACTACTTCAGAAGATGAAGTTTATAACTCTTAAGATTTGCTATCATTATTAGGATAATTAGAAGGACCATGAATAAACAGAATGTGGTTGCAATTTTACTCTGATGGTATGTTATTAAAAAGGAAGAGAAAGAGCATTGTATTTTGAGAAGAAAGAAGGGAAAATCAGAATAAGGTAAATTATTATATCTCATGATATTATATCTCATATCTCATGAAAAGTTGAGAAAGACATATTACAACAGATACAAAGAAAGAGAGGGATGAGGATTGCTTGAACCTTACTCTCACTGGAGTTGGCTCAAAAGGAATTAAATATACACTTGGTTATAGACCCTATAAAAAAGTAGGCAGGGAGGGTGATAAGACAAGGTGGGGAGCTAATAAAAAGGAGGACAGATTGAGGGAGACCATATTCAGAAGCAAAACACTTCTGAGGAGGTACAGGAAAAAGGGGAGAGAAGAGTGTAAATAGGAGACCACCGAGATGGGGGGAAATACACCATAAGTGACCATCAGTGTGAATGTGAATGGGTTAAGCCCACTCAAAATGGAAGTGGATAGCAGAGTGGATTGAAAACCAGACTCCTGCAACATATTGTTTATAAGAAGCAGGAAGATACACAGAAGGTAAATGTAAAAGGCTGTAACAGTACCCATTATGCTTCAGCTGAAGTAAAAACAAAATAAAACCAAAACCAAAGTCAGGTAGCATTCATAATCTCATATAAATAAAAAGCAAAAATAATTGTATTTAAAAAAGATGAGGAAGAAAAATACATCTTGCTAAAACATACCATAGACAGTGAACTAATATCACTTCAAAACAGATAGGCACCAAGTGCCACAGAATCCAAATCTAATTAAAAGAGATAAGAAAGGAAATTATATTTTACTAAAGGGTACCATAGATAATGAAGCAATATCAATACTAAACATATATGTACCAAGTGGTATAGCATCCAAATTCCTGGAGTCCACAGCTTGGAAAAGTAAAGCAATTACTTAAAACATACAAGTAACCAAATGCAAAAAAAAATCCACTGAAAAAAACAACACTTCCAAAAGTAGAATTAATCAAATGGAAAAAGAGATACAAAAGTTAACTGAAGAAAATCACATTAAAGACTAAAAGGGGATAAAAGAAAGCTAATGATGTCATGAGATATGAAGAATCAGTCAAACTAAAATGAATGAAAAATGGAGTAAAATGTAAAATGCCTCATTGTAATACAGCCAAACAGAAAATAGATCCAGAAGAAATCATTTAAAAATCATTGGTCTATCTGGAGGTCATGACCAAAAACAAAGATCCTGAATAACATTCTTCAAAAAATTATCAAGGAAAACAGCCTCAGTAGTCTACAAACAGAGGGGGAAATAATCATTGAAAGAATGCATAGATCACATCTGAAAAGAGATCCCACAAGGAAAACCCCAAGGAACTTTGTTGGGAAACTGCAGAACTACAATCTTGGGGAAAAAATACAGCAAGTAGACAGACAAAAGCGTTTCAAATATTAAGGAGGAACAATCGGGATTGCCCAGGATCTGGCAGCTTTTATAAGAAAAGAATATAAGCTCTGGAGAACTATATTCCTGGATGGCAAAGGACCTGGAGTTACAACAAGAATTAACTACCCAGCGAAACTGAGCATCAGTTTTCAGTAGAGATGAATCTTCAATGTAGTAAGAGACTTTCAATCTTTATTGAGAAAAGCAGAACTAAACAGGAAATTTAATCTTCAAACACATAAAGCTAAACAGTGGAAAAAACATACTATTTAAAGGTTAAATTATTTACATCCTTAGATGGCAAAATGACATCATCAACTCTTTTTATTTTAAATTTTTAGAATTTTAGCTTTATTGATGATGAACAAGAAGTTTTGATAAAAAAAATAGTAAGAGAAGGAAGAGACCTAGTGGGAAGAAGAGAAGAGAGAGAAGAAATCTGAGAAGCAAAAGAAGGAAAAGGAGAAGAAAAATAAGGAGAAGCAGAAGAAGTAGAAGAAAGAAAGGGAGAAAGGAAAGGAGGAAGAGAAGGAGACAGAAAAAAAGAGAAGGAGGAGAAAAAGGACAAAGAGAAGAAAAGAAAGAGAAGAAGAAGGGGATTAGGATGCTGTATCATTAACTGATGTTATAGAGTATGTAACATAGACCATTCAGACATAGACCATTAAGATCATCTAAGAGGTAGAAGGACTTTAAAGAACATTTACTCCAACTCTCCCATTTTGCAGAAGTAAAAGCAACAACAATAACAACAACAATTGAAGTCCAAAAAGGCAAAGTGAATTATCTCACAATTAGTGTATGTCAGGGTCAGGAAAAGAGCCCAGGATTGGCAACTTCCCCTGTAAACCACAGAAGGTAGTGAGACCTGTGTATAGTCTCCTTTACATTCTCCTTTTTTTAATATATAAAGCTTTTTATTTACAAAACATATGGTGATTTTTCAACATTGACCTTTGCAAAAACTTTTTTTTCCCAAGCTTTTCCCCTCCTTCCCCCCACCCCCACCCCTAGATGACAGGTAATCTAATACATGCTAAATAGGATAGATTATATGACAAATACAA
>JAJPUD010011540.1:0-14652 GCA_023553655.1 Myrmecobius fasciatus
TTCTACTTCAAGAACCAGAAGTGTTTTCTGTATAATTTTGGGCAAGTTATTTAAACCCTCAGTTTTCCCATTTAGAAAATGGGGGCAATACTTGCCCTGCTTCCCTTGTTGTGAGTATCAAATGAAATAATGTAAAATGGAATATTAAAAGTTCTGTAAAGCATTATTATTCTAACATCCTATCTTTAGAATCACAGATTTTATAGGATCAGTGATTTAGTGTTGGAAAGCATTTTAGAAGCCATTGAATCCGACTCTCTTAATTTACAAATGAAGAGCTTGAGGTAGCTGATGATGGTGGTAGTTGTCCATTCTCAAAGAGGAACAAAATGGAACCATCAAAGTACAGTGTATTGGATTGTGACTCATCAGAACAGTATAAACTCAGAAGGTTCTACTGTATGTTGAGCAGAAATAGTTCATAAGAATACTTGGAGTAAATTTGCCCAATCCACATTTCTTTTGAGTCATCTCAATTCTGCTTTGCTCATAAAGCACAACACCTTTTCTGATGTGGGCACTCCATGCTGGGTGGTCCTGAGCCAGTGTCTCCCATGTCTCACAATTCCAAAGTTCTTCAGAGAGATCTCAAGAGCATCCTTGTTTCAATTGTTTCAATTCTTCTTATCTCTATGTGAGCCCTTGCCCTATATGAGTTCTCCATTAAAACTGGCCATTTGGCAAGCCCACATTTGGCATTGGAACAACATTACCAGCCCATCAGAGTTGCATTCTCTATAGTAGAGTTTGAGAAAGGACTTCTTGTGTTAGGCAATCTTGAGAATCTCTCTAAGACAATGCAAATGGAAGCAATTCAGTTTCCTGGCATGACACTGATATACTGTCTAGGTTTTATAGGTAAACAACAATGAGGTAAGCACTTTTTTTTTTTCAACTGAAGTAGAGGGAGTCCAATAATATTGGATAGTAAAATATTGAAATTTTGTATACCAGCTTTGAATGCCACACAAAGGATTTTATATTTGATTCTGGAGGCAATAGGGAAACACTGAAGTTTATTGAATAGGGGAGTGACATAATCTGAGTTGTTTGATCTGTGCTTTAGAAAGATTCATTTGATGGCTGAGTGGAATGAAGAGAGATCTGAGGCAGGAAGACCAACCACCAGGCTAGTTGCAAGAGAGAGAGAGGTGACTACTGAATGTAATAACCTAAGAACAATGTATCAAAATACACTCCCTCCCTACTTTTTTCTTTTTTCCTTCCTTCCTCCCTCCCTCCCTCCCTCCCTCTTTCCTTCTTCTCTCCCTTCTTCCTTCCCTCTTTCCTTTCCTCCCTCTCTCCCTCTTTTTCTTTCTCTTCCTTCCTTCCTTCCTTCCTTCCTTCCTTCCTTCCTTCCTTCCTTCCTTCCTTCCTTCCTTCCTTCCTTCCTTCCTTCCTTCCTTCCTTCCTTCCTTCCTTCCTTCTCTCCTTCCTTCCTTCCTTCCTTCCTCCCTCTCTCCCTTCCTCTTTTTCTTTCTCTTTCTTCCTTCCTTCCTTCCCTCCTCCCTTCCTTCCTCCCTCCCTCCCTTCCTCTCTATCTTTCTCTTCCTTCCTTCCTTCTTTTCTTTCTTTCTTCTTTCCTTCCTTCTTTCTTTGAATTTTTCCTTTTTTCTTTTGCATTTTTTCTTTGCATTTCTCTCTTTTGCTTTCTTTCACATATCTATACCCAATAATTCATTCTTGTTGTCAGATACAAACTTTCCCTTGTAACAAATAAATATAGTCCACAAAACAAATCAGTACCTTGATCAAATTTGAAAATTTTATGTGATACTTTTAATCCATTACTTCTTTGCTAAGAGATGAGTCACAGGTTAAATCATCTTTCTTCTGCAGTTAAGATTGGTCATTTCATTGGTCAGAGTTCTGTACTTTTTTCATGTTATTTTCTTTTTTTTAAAATAGCCTTTTATTTTCAAAATATATGCAAATATAATTTTCAACATTTACCCTTGCAAAATCTTGTGTTCCAAATTTTTCTCCTTGTTCCCCCACCCCCTCCCATAGACAGCAAGCAATCCAATATATGTTAAACATGTACAATTCTTCTATACATATTTCCACATTTATCATGATGCACAAAATAATTAGATCAAAAAAGAAAACAATAGAAAGAAAACAATAAGCAAGCAAACAACAAAAAAGGTGAAAAACATGTTATTTTCTTTTATGTTATTTTGATCATTATATAAGTTGTTCTCTTGGTTTAGATTTAACTTCTCAGTTACTCACTCTTGAAACTCAATGTCAGCCTAGATTCTTCACTTTCTCTCACCCACATATCCAATTTGTTGCCAAGTCATGTAGATTTTACCTCCATAACATCTTTCGTATAGATCCTTCTCTCCTCTGTCACAACTAGTAATAGGCCCTCAGTATCTCACTCATGGACTCCAGGTTTCCTTTGGACTGTTTTTGACTTTCTTTGTATACTCAGTGTTTACCATAGTGGCTGGCAAATAGTAGACACTTAAGTGCTTATTGAATGACAGACTGATGAGATTTTGCATTTTTTTTAATTTGGTAAAATAAAGGCTATCCTAGTCTTGTTATATGTATTTCTACTTTGAGTGTGTTTGTTAGAGATCTGAGGAACACTTTTACTGTCTTTCCTAAACAGCAAGCAATCCAATATAGCTTAAATATGTGCAATTGTAACCATATTTTCACACTTATCATGCAGCACAAGAAAAAAGCAAGGAAACAAAATAAAAAAATACTATGTGGTGATTCACATTCAGTCTCCATAGTCTTCTTTCTGGATGCAGATGGCTCTCTATCACAAGTCTATTTCAACTATTATCTCTATGCAGATGAGGGGTGGCTAGTGGCACAGTGGATGGAGTGCCAGGCCCAGAATGAAGAAGACTCATCTTCCTAAACTCAAATCCGGCCTCAGATACTTATTAGCTGTGTGATCTTGGCCAAGTGACTTATTTGCCTCAGTTTCCTCACCAGTAAAAATGAGCTGAAAAAGGAAATAGCAAACTATTCCAGTATCTTCATCAAGAAAACCCCAACTGTGGTCACAAAAAATTGGCCAAGACTGAAATAATTGAACAACACAGATGATCCACAGATCTATGTATCCAGACCTAGTCTGCTCCTAATTAGTACTAACAATTGATGCCCATGACACCTGTTTCCTATTAGAAAGCACATTACCTTCCCATATTTATTAAGTGATCTACTAAAATGCACGGCTCAGTTCTAGATGCTTAGGTTATAAAGAAGAAAAATAACAGTCTCCTTCTTTAAGGGCATAGTATCATAGGTTTAGAGTTGAAAGGGACTTTAGAGATGATCAGGCCCAGCTTTCTGATTTTATTGTTGAGGAAGCTGAAGCATAAAGAGGTTAAACCCAAGGTCACATAGATCATAAATGTTAGAGGTGGGAAGATCTGGTGAGCCCAGATTTCCTAACATCCCATCCAGTGCCCTATGCTCTGTACCACTCTGACTTTCTAGGTGAAATGGATAGTGATGAATATGCTAAAAAAAAAAACAAAAAAACCCCAAAAAACCCTAACAAAATGCGATTAATATAAAGGAGAGAGCCACATAAATCAATGTGGAATTTGGGGAGAGAAAAATCACTTTCACTTGGGGAGAACATGGAGGAGATGGCATCTGAGAAGTATTCTAAGAGGTGGAGATGTGGAGAGAGATTGCACTGGGAGATGGGCTTCGGGAAGGAGTAGAGGTGGGTAAATAGAGGTAAAGTTTTGAGAAATAGGAATGCCAGAAGGGGAGATAGGTCTGGGGAAAAGGACTGGGCCTGTACAGAATCAGGTATTCTTTATATGACCGTAGGCACATCACAGTACCTTTCATGCCTTAATTTTCCTCAATTGTAGGAAGAGGAGAGGTTTTAGGAGGGGGGATTTTATGTTTTCTAAATTATGTAGAATTCTCTAAATCACTTTCTGTATAACTCTCTCTTCCTCTTCCTTTCTTCCTGAGGACTAGAGAAACTGCAGCCACCCCAGCCTGGCCAGCGTCCCCAAGTTCTTTGGCCTGGGGAGCAGGGAGGAGTGGGGAGTTTCCAAAGTGTCTCGGTAGAGTTCCAACAGAAAGACTTGGAAAATGGAAATTGTCAGCCATCTCCTTGGCAACCAGCAACTAAATAAGGATGGGGGTGGGGACAGAAAGGAGAGTTCTGTAGGACAGCCAAGGTAAACAGGCACCAGGTCCCCTTCCCCAGAAATCCCTGCCCTGGGGCTCCAGAGCTGTTTTAAAATGATTCAATTACTCATTACCTCAAATTATTACCCACCTGGTTTGGGTGAGAGGGGGGAGGGAGGAAGGGGAGTGAAAAAGACTTTCTTTCTTCATTCCTTTATTCTGGTTTCTTATTCTGTTCTCCAGGCTGCTCAAGGTTTACTGATGCACAAACTGATGATGCTGACCACTTAGTAGGTTCTCAATAAATTCTTAGTGATTGGATTGGTAACTGCTTGGAATAAAGGTCTTCAGACCTCTAATCCTGATGATTAAAGGTGGGAGTACTTTTCTCTCTCTCTCTTTTTTTTTCTTTTCCAAGGACAGTCTGGCTAAGCCATTACAGACTAAAAGTAGTTCATAGATGTAGAATTGAAGGTGCCTCAGAGGTTGAGTCCAACTTCTTTTACAGATAAGGAAATTGAGGTTTAGAGAGATTAAGTGACTTGCTTAGAGTCACACAGCTAGTGAGAGTCTAATATAAGGTGTGCAGTCTACCCACTATTACTACACAACATGTTTACTGAGCCCTACTTGTGTGCTTTAGTTGGGTGTAGGACACTGCAGAGGAGGCAGAGATGTGTACATCACAATCCCTTCCCTCAAAGTTATGGGATGTTTCCTTTAACAAATGGAAAGTTCTTGTTGCATTATTTATTTATGTTGTGATTAAAAACTTACAGATGAGGAGAGTGGAAGATTATGAGCAATATCACCCCATAAAACTGTGAAAAGCCCCAGAGGAAAAAAAACCCAGAAAGTTTGGCAAGAGGGCCTGAATCCACTTGTCCTGAGGGCATTTAAGGATGGAGCTGGGAAAGCAGCAAAACAAATGGAAAAAAAAATCTGTCAAGATTTCTATGACAAATTCTTTTCCCCATCAATGACTGTGGAGACACCACATATGGAATCTAATATCACAGTCCCCAATGTGTTGCCTAAGGAAGCAGAAATGGTATGAAAGAAAAAAAAGGTGGGAAGAACAGCTGGATCTGGTCAGCTATACACACAGTGGAAGTCTGTGTGCAGATGAAACAGTTCTAAAAGCTCATAAGGGATTGATTCTCAAGATTTATGAAAGAGACGAATTACGAGTCCATATACCACTTTCTCATCTTTACTCAGTCTTTGAGAGAATAATTTATTTAGGCACTGAGAGCACCTTGATGAAGGTAAGCTGTAGCAAATGATATTTTATAGAGAGAACATTTTTGAAACATGAGAATATAAGATCCTACTGTAATTATTATTTTTTGTTTTGCAGAAAATGTATCATAAAAGAACAAAAAGCTTTTCTCTATCAAGGATTTTGTGAAAGATAATACTAAAAATAATTTTATCCAAACTTTTGTTTATTAAATAATGTATTAAAATTAGGTATCAAATGTCAATTGACTAAAGTTATTTTCCTCTCTCATAGATGATGTCCTGTGGAATTTACGAACAGAAATTCCTTATAGTCATCAGTCAGTAAACATTTAATGCCTACTATAGGTCAGACACTGTGCTAAGCACTGGGAATACAAAGAGAGGCAAACTCAGATCCTGTTCCTGAAAAGCAGAATCTACTGGGAGAAGACATTACATAAAAAGGAGCTAAAAGGGAGCAGTACCAGGTTTGGGGATATGATGAAGACCTGAATCCTGGTGAGAGATGAAGAAGTGGCTGCACTGGGACCACTTCCTTAACTGTAGGATCTAGGAGGAGTTCTCTGATATCTACCTTCCATCCTCTCCAATCATAGGAAGAAAAGTGTCTCAGGGCCCCCAGTGAGGAGGGGGGATAAGATCTAAATGCCAACATTTTTTTCTGATTATCCTGTATGGCTAGGAGCCTTCCAATAGCAGCTTCCAAAAAGTTAAAGTTGCAGGTAACACCAAAATCAATGGAAAGACCCAAGGTGAACATGAATAGAATGAATTTGTAGAAGACAACAAATGAAGACTTATGCATGAGGATTAGTGGAATAGATTAGGTACATATTACAAAGTAATGAAAGACCATAATAATGTTTGTTAAAATCAAGATCTAAGATTTTAGGACAAGAACTCACTATTTGACAAAAACAATCAGGAAAACTGGAAAACAGTGTGGTAGAAATAGATATAGAACATTTCACACTGCATACATAGATAGTTATACTGGGTACCTGTTTTAAACTTTAAGGATGATATAGGGAAAAAGGAAATTAGGGGAGCATTGAATAGTTTATCTATGGAGAAGGCAAGAATTTATGACCAAAATATAGAGAACATTGCAAGAAGTAAAATAGATAATTTTTATTACATTAAATTTAAATATATAAAGAACTGAGTCAAATTTAGAAGAATACAAGTTATTCCCTGATTGATAGTCAAAGGATATGAACAATTTTCAGATGATAAAATTAAAACCATCTATAGTCACATGAAAAAATGAAAAAAATTTTAAATTTTTTCTTGCTTTTTTTTTACCACATGACAATATGGAAATACATTTCCATAACTGCAAATATATAACCTGTATCAAATTGTTGCCATCTTAGGGAGGGACAAAGGAAGAAAGGAAGGAATTTGAAATTCAAAATTTTTAAAATGTTAAAAACTTTTACATGTAATTGGAAAAAACATAAATAAGGACTTATGTAGGAGAAGTATATGATTCAAAGTTGTGTATGATTGGAAAAAAAAAGTGGGCCAAGCACATGTACTGGGAATGGGATAACCGATGAACATTTTGGCACTTTGTGAAATGTCAAGGGATGTACGGGACAGTCCATAGCATTGGTGAATGGCTAGAGAAGATTTTAAGGAAAATAGGAACAAAAATTTGACAAGAAAGAAAATGTATATGGTTACAATGGGAAGACAATATTAACAGCAATACGATCACAATTCTATAGAAATACTGAAATCATTTGACAAGCATCAATTGTGTTACAGTCATGTGCTAGGAACTATGCTGGACCCCAAATACAAAAGCAATGAAAGAAACTATCCCTACTAAGATGAGAGTACATTCTAATGGGAAGACAAAACCATACATAAATATGGACTACATAAAGAATAAATATAAATTTTTTGTTAAGCACACAAAATCCTCCTTTTTCTCCTCTCCCCCCTCCTCTTTTTCTTTCTCTTCTTTTTCTCCTTGACAAAAATATACATAAATATGGAATAAATAGAAATAGAATAAATATAAATTTATGTTGGGCATACAAAATCCTTCTCCCTTTCCTCCATAAATATGGAACAAATAGAAAGAGAATCTCCTTTTCTTTCTCATTCTTCTGCAATTGAGATTTAGTGACTTGTTCAGGTGCACACAGCTACTAAGTGTCTGAGGTTGAATTCGTAGTCAGGTCTTGTTTCCAGGACTGGTGCTCTCTCCAATGCACCATCTAGCTGCCCCCTTATTACACATTTCTTCCCTGTACATATACAATACTCCAGTCCAGCCAAGCTGGCTGCCTCGTATATTGCATCCCATTCCCCATCTCTTTGCTTTTGCAAATTGTCCTCCCTGAAATGTATGCATATTTTTCTCATTTCTATCTTTTACAATCCCTAGTTTCATTCATGATTCAGCTTAAGTGTGACCTTTGCTGATTCCCCCAGGTGAAAAGTGACTTTCTCCCCAAAGTCACATTGTATCTATTTTGCACAAACATTGTATATTGCACATATATATGCACATAACTTTGTTTCATGTTAATGAGACAACTTTGTAAAATATGGCCCATATTGCACCAGCCTTGAAGTCAGGACTTGAGTTCAAATTTGGTCTCAGATACTTAATATTTCCCAGCTGTGTGACCCTGGTCAAGTCATTTAGTCCCAATTGCCTACACACACACACACACACACACACACACACACCCATATTCATTGTAATTCTGCTCTTAGCAAGGTAGTTAGGAAATGGTGCCTGCTTTTGCTTCTGGTTACAGAGCAATGGCTCTGGGGGTAGAGCTCTCAATCCTGGCTAAGAAAGATCCTTCTCTCCTGGGGATTCTATTGTATCCTCAAGCTGCAAGCACAGGGATGCCCAGCAACATAAGGACTCAAGCACAGGTGTTTATGAGAAATAATATTACATTTTCTGAATATTCCTTTAACAAAATAGATTTAAACACACACAAGTGAAAAGAAGATGGACTAAGCTAGGATTTGCCCTTTCCTCTGACTGGTTTCACACTGCTGCCTGGAGACCTGGAAAAGTTTTTACAATAAAAACACAGTCACAACGATCATTTAGAAATTACTATATGTTGTGATGGAAACTGATTGTTGCCCTAGTGATGTTACTGCAATGGGTCAACTGCCAAACCAATAGAAGAGACGTGTCCTTGGTCTTCCCACTCTGCCCACTCTATCATAGTGCCTCCCCTTATAATAGTATTTTTTTTTTACAGAATTTCAGGGTTGAAAGAGACTTCAAAGTCTATCCAGTGCCATCTATACCTGCTACAAAATAACCCTAACAAATATTTACCCAGACTTTGCTTGAAGATCTACAATGAAAGGAAGTCTCTGACCTCTTTGGGCAATTTATTATATTTTTAGGTGTTTCTAATTTTCTTTCTTTCTTTTTTTTTTTTACTTTTTCATGTGATACTCTAACTAGATATTTCTTTTTTTTTTAATTTTATTTTTTTATTTGCAAAACATATGTATGGGTAATTCTTCAACATTAACCCTTACAAAGCTTTCTTTTTTTTATATTAATACTTTTTATTTGCAAAACATATGTATGGGTAATTCCTAAACATTAATCCTTACAAAGCTTTCTGTTACAAATTTTTCCTCCCTACTCCCCACCCCTCCCCTAGATAGCAGGATATCCACTACATGATAATTATGTTAGAATACTTAAATCGAATATATGTATAGTTATTGCCACACATCATTTTTTTGTTCAGGAGAAATCATATCTATAAGAAAGAATAATCCGATAAAGGAAATACAATGCAAGCAAACATCAATAGAGAACATGAAAATGTTATGTTGTGGTCCACATTTCACATCCCTCTCTCTGGGTGCATTTGTCCTTCTTCACTGAACAATTGGAATTGGTTTGAAGCATTTCATTGTTGAAGAGAGTCATGTCCATTAGAACTGATCCTCATATAGTACTGTTGTTGCCATGTACAACGATCTCCTGGTTCTGCTCATCTCACTCAGCATCAGTAGGTGTTTCTAATTTTCAAGAAACTTTTTGTTTCATCAAGCTTAAATTTACTAGACCATTCCTTTCCTCTTCTTGTAACAGACTTCTTTCTTTCCTATCCCTTCCTGATGCTCTTTTCCCCTCTTTCTGTAACAGACTTTTCCTTTCTTTCCTATCCCTTCCTGATGCTCTTTTCCCTTCTCCCTGAAGGTTCAATTCAAGGGCTAGTTACACATAGCTTTCACCCATTATTATTTGCTCCATCCTCTAGGATCAAGTACAAAAAGCATAACCCCTCTTCTACTTCATAGCTTTTTAAAGATTTGATGTCAGCTTTCATGCCCCTTCAAACATAATTCCAAACATTGGTGCAGTTTCTTTAACTTGTCCTTGATGTCATGATTTCTAGTCTTCTTACCATCTTGGGTCTCTCTTTTTCTGGTTGTTCTCTAACTTGTTAATATCCTCCCTAAAATATTGAGCCCAGACCTGAACTCAGGATCCAGGTATTGTCTGACCAGCACAGGGTATGGTAGTTACTTTTACTTCTCCCATTCTGGGTGTTCTATATTAAGTTTGCTTTTGTGTCCACGCAATATACACCCACATAGACTATAAGCTTCTTGTGGACTGGGATTTTATCTTGTTCATATTTTTTCTTTATTTCCACAATGCTATAAACATAAACATTCACTGGATTGATTTGAATTGAACTGAATGGAATTGTCAGCCAATGCTCAGTCTGTAAATAACAAAAATACAGTCTTTCCAGAATATGTCTTTAACTCAGGAAATACATGGCTTTCAGGGCCTACATCCAGCTCCCAGGGATGATAGCTCCTGCAAATCACACATAAATAAAATCACCTTTCTCACTTATCTAGTACAAACTCCTTTCAGGTAGGGCAAGGGGATGTTCCTAGACCTTGCTCTCAAGTCGCTTACTATCTAGTAGGAGAATAACATGTGCACCATTAGTCTCTGAATGACAAAGTTCTCCTTGAATGGGACCTCATGGGGCCTCCAGGCATTCTAGTTAATCTTCAACCAGCCCCCCAAAAAGCTCGTGTGTTCAGCTGCGCTGGCCCACAGCTGTTTCCAATGTTCAGCACAAACTTTATTGAAATGAGAAACACAGTTTATCATTCCTCCTACACCATGCTCCTTCTGATTAGCTTCATATGATGTGGGCTGTCAGCAAGGTCTAGGGAGAGACTCTTCAAAGGGAGGATTGTTCATAGGTCTGGGGATGGGGGATGAGGGGTGAGGGGTGGGGCAATCCCTTACTGGGGTCAGGAAGGTGAGAAAATGTCCTTGGGTATCTTTGACTATTCCAGAGCACACAGAAAAATGACTGTTGCCAATAATAAGAGGAATAGTGAGAGAGCAAATAAGTTTCTAAGTAAATTTTTTAAAAGGCAGAGACTGGGGCCTGGACAATTTGTCTTTTATAACAATTAGCCTAAAAACATATGATTTTGGAGTTAAGGGAGTCTCTCGAATATCTTGTTCTTCATTCTTGTTTTACAAATAAAAATAAAATAAATTTTTTATAAATAAAAAGCTTAGAGTCAATGGCTTGCTTAGGGTGACACAGCTACCAAATGTTGTAGTCATGATTTAAACAGGCCTCTTTGAAGTTCTGAGCTTTTTTCATTCTTGCCTCATGCCTCCATGTTCAGAAAGCTTGTTGTTCTGATCCACGTTGGGAGGAGACTGAAACATTTTAAATTTATTAATCTAGATTATTGAGAGTTTAATATGGGTTTGGAAAAAAAATGTGGTTTTAAAATAGGTGTGTGTGGGCTGAATGTTCATGTTCTCTAGGTCTAGTTACATTGAGGATGTTAGTTGGAGTGAGCCAGTAGGAGGTAAACTTTGGGAGGGTGAAGGGAGTGGGAGGGAAAGGGTGAAAAGTTAGTTTTAACTGGCACTAGTAGTCAGCTTCATGATGACAATGCCCCCGTTTCAGTTTCCTCCTGTGGTAAATTCTCTCTGCAACTTCATTTTAGGAAGCACCCATGAAGCCATGCTTACTCCAAACATAGTTCAGCCCATGACTTTCTACACTCCTACTGTATCTTTCCCAACCCTTTCTTGCTCTCCTATGTCTTGTCTTACTTCATCAAAATATAAGCTTCTTGAGGATAGCATAAGGGCTTTATAATTTTATCAGTTGTCTGTTCATCTACCTTAATCTACCTAACATTTATCTAATCTGTCATCTATCCATTTAATTTATCATCTCTCTGTTTATCTATCATCTATCTTATCTATCCACTTATCTCTCTTCTGGCTTCACTCTTCTCTCCTTAAGTAGCCCTGGGAAAGGTTAGGGAAGGAAATGCTAAACTTGGTACAGGAGAGAATACTTTTTTGGTGATATTTTTATTTACTTAATTATAGTCATATATATGTATATACATATACATATATAAAGATGAAGAGAAATAGGGCAAAATAGAAGTTCTTATACCCACATTCAAAAACCTGACTTCAAAAACATAAGGTGAGTGAAATATGATTAGAAAGCAAAATCCCTGAAAAAGATTTAGGGGCTTTTAGTGGACTGCCAGCTTGGCAAGTCACCAATATGATAGGGCAACAAAAAACTGATCACAGAATGTGGTCTTGAGCTGCATGATGAGAGATGACATGACTTTGCCTTAGACAGTCTAATAATAGTAGCTTACATTTATATAACACTTTACTATGTGCCAGGCCCTGTGCTCAGTGCTCTTATAAATATTATCTCATTTGGTCCTTGGAACAATTCTGGGAAGTAAGTGCTATTTGGTTTTGTGTTATCCAATTCTTTGTGGCCTCACTTGGGATTTTCTTGGCAAAGATACTGACGTGGTTTGCCATTTCTTCTCCAGTTTATTTTACAGATGAGGAAACTGAGGCAAACAGGCTAAGTGACTTTCCCAGTGTCATATAGCTAGTAAGTGTCTGAAGCTGATTGAGCTCAGGTCTTCCTATCTCTAGGCCTGGGGCTCTATTTACTGCACTGCATCACTTCATTTTAGGAAAGATAAATTAGAGTTTTCCTATCTCCAGGAATCTTGATCTATATTTGGCCACTGGACCCAGATGGCTCTGCATAGCTTTTCCCACTTATATCCAGCTCACTTGCATGTCATGGCATCTCCTCCCCGATGTCCTAGTTCTCTTCCAGAACGAAGGACAAGCAACGATGGCTCTTACTAGTTGATGTGGGAGATGGAGGGGTTCTCATCTGCTCCACATCCTGAGGCAGGTGAGCATCATTATAAGTAGGGAATGCATTTTCTCTCAGGAACATCTAGTTGGTTTATCATCTCGTTTATCATCTCTGACATCACAATTATAGAGAAGCTAGTAATTGACCAAAGGGAGAGAAAACTTGATGAAAATTTGACTATTCAAACATGGGGTACAAAGTTTCCAGAAAAGGGCAAGAAAAGGAGACATGTCCAGAATGAAAGCAATCAGCTGCTAATAAACCAAATGGGTCTAGGGAAGATGGATTACCAAAGGGATAATGAGCTTCTTTGAACCTAGGCTAGTCTTCAAAGCAGCAGGCAGAGTCTATTGCTGAGACTTCTCAAAACCTTTCCAGTGTAATATAACCTACTAGAACTTGTGCTCTATTAACATAATCTTCAAGATCCTAGGATGACCATCTTTATTAAATCTGGTTTCTATTTTCTAGCCCAGTCCTTTATGTGGCTACAGGTGAGAAGGGAGGAGGGTTGGAGTGAGTATCAAGAGAGCAAGGCTGGGATTAAATATCTATCATACAATCTATTGTATAGATCCATATCCAAATAACAGATGGTAATTTGTTAAGGATATCATAGGTTTACATTTGTATAACACTTTCATTGCAATGACCCTATGAATTATAGCTAGAGCAAGTGTTATGATTCCCACTTTACAGATAAGTAAACTGAGCTCTGAGAGGTACAGACTTGCCCAAAGTCAGTTTACTGGCTGGAACCTGAATTTAGTGTTTTCACTGATTGATTGATTCACTGATTGATTTTACTAGTGTCCTTTCCATTCTACTTTATTGTCTCTCACTCTTAACGGGAACTGAAAAGCTATTTGACCTTAGTTCTGAGAGCCATCTTGGTTTCATTTTCACATCATTAACCAACATTTACTGAACACCTACCAGTGTGCAAGATGCATCAAGGTGTGCCAAGGTCCCTATGGAGAAGTAAACCATATTCTTGCTCTCAGGGAACTTTAAAACAGAAATACAGCTGAGTCTCTCTCCAAGGCAGAAGTCATCAAAGGCCACTGGGGCTCAAACTGAGAAAGCTCCTCAGAGCATGGCAACCCTCTGAAATGGACCCAACCCCCCAACCATGAAATGGTATACTTGAATCCTGTCATTCAGCCCCCATCTGCACCCCCACCCTCTGGTTTAATGACCTCAGACAGACACAATATAGGCTTATCCCAGGGTAAGTGACGCAGACATGAAAATTGCACCCACCCCACCTCCACCAGATCTCAGGAGTGTGCAGGGCCCCCCATTCCATTCTGATGGATAAAGTGAACTCATTTACCCAGTTGTTTTAAGTGAGCTAAGGCAAAACAGAGCCAGAGACAGGACCATAAATCTCTCCTTTCCAGAGTGTTGAGCCACTGCCAGACACCTTGGATAAGACGCTGCCTGCACAACTCACTTTTTTTCTTTCTTTGAAAGACAGGAGGGAAAAAATACCAAATAACTAAGGTGGGGGTGGGGTGGGGGTATGTTGGCAGAGTCTGCAAATGACAAACTTGTCAACACTTTGACCTAAAAATATACTTCCAATAAGAAAGGCAACTAGTAAATTAGAAGTTTTCAAAGAGTTAGCTGGCTGTGTGCTCCCATGTGTGTGTGTGTGTTGGGGGTGGATGGGGAGGGGAGGTAGCAGGGCCAGTGGTACTGTGGAAGGATTTTGCCCTCATGTAGAGTGACTGGCTACAGTTCCCTGAGGGCGACTGGGAACTTTATTCCCTTTCCCCCTTCTGCCCCTTCCCTCCTCCCCACTCAGTTCCAAGGGGTTATTTGAACTCTGAGGTGAGACAGTCCATCACATCTCACCCTCTGGGGTGTGGCTAAGAACCTGAAACTCTTCTGAACCAGAGACATTCACACATGGTATTGGAAAACATTTAGAAAACCTCCTGGCCAGAGAGAAAACTTACCTCATTAGGAGGAGCTGAAAACAGGCATCAAAGAGCTGATGGTGTGTGTGTGTGTGTGTGTGTGTGTGTGTGTGTGTGTGTGTGTGTGTGTG
>JAJPUD010011540.1:14662-54053 GCA_023553655.1 Myrmecobius fasciatus
GTGTGTGTGTGTGTGTGTGTGTGTGTGTGTGTGTGTGTGTGTGTGTGCGTGCTCGCTTTGCAGCTGCTTTCAGGCCTACCTAATGGGGCTATAACCAGACACTTGAATTGGTCTGTCTTTCTTAAAGATAGATATCTATAAAGGTTCTTAACCTAAAGCTTTTTCTCTCACAACGGAAAAGCTTCTTAAAACTTTGAGTGGAATCACAGTGACACACCATTAAAAAATAATTTATCAGACAATCATTAGTTCATGTTGTCTTCTTCCATTAGATTGTAAACCCTCTGGGGGCAGAGATTGTCTTTTGCCTCTTTTTGTATCTCCAGTACTTAGCCCTATACCTGGCACATAGTAGGTGTTTAATAAATGTGTATTGATTCCTAGCACTATGATGAATGTTGATTATTATTGATTATATGACTGGTTATATTATGATTATGATATTATGATCAGTATTATATTTTTTGATTGATTGATTATATTTTATATAGGTCTAATTCTATCTTTCTAGTCTGTAATTGATGGCAAACAAATCAAATACATAGGAAGTATCTAGATACCCAAATTCTTCTCAAACTCCTAAGTTTAGCATTTAATGTTGTTAATAATTAATATTATTACAATTAATAATATTTTAAAATTTTTCATAATCTGGCCATACAATTTTATTTTTTCCTACCTTTCTAGACAGCTCTAGGCAGACTTGTCACTTTATGGCTTTGAGGATATAATGAACTCCATTCTTGATATTCTCTCAACCTGGAAGGAATGCTATATACTTCCTCCTCTTCACCAATCCAAATTCTGTCCATCTTCTAAAAACTTCATCTTGAGATTTGGTGTGAATTCATATAGAGGAAAACAAGAAAAAGCAGTAGAACAATTCCTTGTTGACCATAATAATGTGAAGAAAAATTCTGGAAATATTTCAGAATCCTTTAAAGGCTAACCTTGACTTCAGAAGGATGATGATGGAGCATGTCTCCTGCATCTTTATAGAGAGGTTTGCAATGAGATCGTTTTCAGATGTCACCAATGCATTGATTTTTTTAGTCATTTGACTGTGCTTATTTGTTACAAAGAGAGTTTGTTTCTATGTGGAAGGAAGGTGAGAGAGAAGTTAGTGGGAAGTAAAAGAGGTAAGTCCCCAAAACATTTAAAAAAATACTGAGGGGGAAAAAAGTTCAAAAGGTTAAATAAACAAGGTAGCTTTATTATCACCTTGTTAAATTTATATGCACTCACATAAAAAAAAAACCAAATACTTATTTTTAGTTCTTTCTTGTTGACAATTGTTAAGCTCATGAAAAAAATGAAAAGATCCATTTCCTTCATATAATTTATGCCCAACCACTCTAGTCCATACTCACCTCACTTTTTGGAATTTTTAGTACATATACACCATCACTACACCCCATCCCACAGGGTCAAAGACCAAGGAACTGACAGCCATTCTCTTCTAAGTAGGTCATTTATAGTATAACTGGTCTCATCTTATATGTCTTACTTCCAAGTAGGATTCCAGAGTGTGAAAGATGGGAAGCAACACAGCATAACGAGATGATTTGGCACCAGGAGGAACCTGGATTCAAGGATAGTTTCATTTCTTCTTTGTTGTATGATCTAATGAGGGAACTTAGCCTTGGTTTTTTCATTTGTAAAATGGAGATGATTGTACTTGCCTTCCAGGATTGTTGTGAGGATTAAACAAGATATTTTTAAAACTCTTTACAAATCTTAAGGTACTAAACAAACACACACACAGAGAGACATATACACACTATCATTTCATTTCTAGGTCTGCAGTAGCTGTGGCTGCAGAAAAGTTACAGAACCGCAGGTAACAAATTAGCTCTCCAAGGTTTGCTTCCCTTGCTTCACTTGATGATGGCAGCAGCAGTGGAGAGACTAGTAAGAAGGAGTGTTGGTCTGGGGGTACTGCTATTCCTAGGACTTCTAAGTTTAACTTCCCATTGTGGCAGTTGGTCAGCATCTGGTATTGATAATCCTAGGGATGGAGGGGCTCTTTTCTACTAGGGTTGCTCCTTGTGGGAGATGAACTAGAGCAAGGACAGTAATTAGGGGAGAGTGTGTAATTCCTGGTGTTCTCAAATTTTGGGCTAACTCTCCTGGGCTTTCAGAGGAGGTAATGGTCAGGATCAAGTTTAGGGCTTTGACCCCCTAAAACATGCCACCTCTGTGACCTCAGGCTGTCTTCCTTGCTATTTCAGTTAGGTTACCTTGCCTACCCAGGGATGTTATGTATGGAAAGGAATTTGCAAATTTAAGTAATACATAAATGTCAATTATTGTTCTTATTAATTCTTCCTTATTGGAATTATTGTTACTGTATCTTTCAGTATTCCCTCCTTGGCCCATTTCCTTTGTGGAATTTTAAGATATGGAACCCTATTAGTCCTTTTTCTGACTTTATTCTCTCATAATCTGATGTGGGATGTTAGATTCTACTTATGTTTTCTCCATCACAAATTCCAAACTGGAATTACTTACCTCCCCTTCTCCTCACCAAATCTCCAATCAGTTCTAGTCTACTTCAGTGGAATAGGTCTGTATTGTTGGTCATGTGTTTGTCCAGTTTAGCAACTTCTCTTACTGTTTTCTTTACCTTTGTAAAAATTAGAATTAAAAAATATATAGTGTAGCTCCTTCCTCTTTCTTGCCCCAGAGTACACATACAGCTTTGTTTCTAGTACCCTCTTTTTCTTTCCCCCTTCTGGCCAGACATCCCTGGTGGAAAGAATTCAGAATCTTTTCTCTTCTCTTACTTTTTGATCTATAATCTATCTTTATCCAGCAGTCATGGACTGTCCCTTTGCTTCTTCCAACTTTGTAAGAATATAATTATCATCCAAGCCTAAAACTTACCTACTGCTCTATTTTTGTCTGAGAGGGGGAATCTCAGCAGATATCTGTATAAATCATGGCTCCAAAATCTAAATGCCATACTAAGAAATCATCTTTTCCAGCTGTTCACCTTCCCAGTCTACAACTTTCTTTTTTTTAAAGTCTTTGCCTTCAATTGTAAATAGAGATTAAAATGCCCCCCCCCAAGGTCTTCAGTTTCTTGCCTAGGATCTCATATGCTTCATATTTTTTTTTGTTGTTTTATCATTTGTGCCCATGTGAATCAACTGAAACAGATAGCAGCCATCAGGTATGGCAGGTCCTCAAGTATGTCCTATTTATGTATTCGAGGAATATATCAAGGATTTCTATTGTTTACATCAGTTTGACAAAAAGCTCCCAGTTGGGGTGTCACCAACTCTCATTACTCCTGTCTTTTTCCTCTGACTCAATAATTTCTCTGCACTCTGTCTTTGACAGGTCTTATCTGGAGAATTGCATTCAGATCTGGGAGCCACAGTTTATATTGAAAAGTTGGATGGCACTAAGAGGAATGCAGCCAGGTTGTTCAAGAGGTCTTTAGGCTATGTCATATGAGAACCAGTTAATGGGATGTTTATCTTGAAGAAAAGATAACTGGGGTGGGATGAGGAGGATGAGGATAATTGTCCTCAAATAGGAGAAGGATTGTCATGTGGAAGAGGTATTAATTTTGTTCTGTTTGACACCATAGATTAAAACCAAGAATAATGAGTTAAAGTTACAAAAGAACTAACTTAGACTTGATATCATGAAGAATTTTCTGGCAAATAAAGATATCCAAAGTGTTATGAATTGCTTTGAGAGGTGGTGAATTGTCTCTTCTTGATCTTTTGGCAAAAGCTGCATGACTACTTGAGTATGTTATAGCAAGGATTCCTTATGGGCATAGATCATACATAGATCCTTATGGGATAGACCACAGAACCACAATAAAAAAAACTACTCTCAAAATTTGGTGATTTTTGTGATACTTATCTGCATGTCAACTTTCTTTGAAATAGAAGTCATTTCCTTTTGAGAGGGCCCAATTCCACCATTTTGGGGAAGAGCTTCAATTACTCAATGGCCTGTCTTTTTTCCTTTCTACCTCTAACATATTTTAAAAAGGTTTTCATTAAAAATTAGCATTAATTGTGCACTACAACATAACACTCTCATACTCTTGATTGATGTTTGCTTACATTGTGTTTACTTTATCTGATATGTCTTTTGTGTAGATAAAATTTTTCTTGCACAATAATGATAAGTTTGGAAATATGTATACATATATTTGATTTGTCAAGTATTTTAACATTAACATGTAGTGGATATCCTGCCATCTAGGGGAGGGGTGGGAAGTTGGGGGGAAAAATTTTGTAACAGAAAGCTTTGTAAGGGTTAATGTTGAGGAATTACCCACACATATGTTATACAAATAAAATAAAATTTAAAAAAATTAGCATTAATTTTCCTTTCCTCCATTCTCTACTCCATTCTAGAGATAAGGGGAAGGAGAAGAAAAACAAAATCCTTATGACAAATAGGCATAATCAAGCCCCAAAAATTCCTATATTGGTCACATCCAAAAAAGTATGTCTTATTAATTACATCATATTTCTGTGAGGAAATATATAGTATTTTTCATCATTGATCCTCTGGAATCATGACTGTTAGATTGAGGAAAGTTCTTAAGTCTTTCAAATGTATTCCTTTTTTTCAATTTTATCACAGTATAAATTATTCTCCTGATTTTGCCTGCTTCAATCTGCAGTCTTACCAGGCTTCTCTGAAATGGCCTCTTCATCATTTTTTACTATGCAATAGTATTTCATCACTTCATATACAGGACTTTGTTCAGCAATTTCCTCACCTTATGGTCATCCCTTTATTTTTATTTCTTATGAATCTTGCTATGTTTATTTACTCTTTCTTTTTTATGTAAGTAATATTTTATTTTCCCCTCAATTCCATGTAAAGATAGTTTTCAATATTGTTTTTTTAAGATTTTGAATTCCAAATTTTTTCCCTCTCTCTTTCCCTTCCTCCTACTCAAGACAGCAAGCAAATTGATACATACATGTGCAATCAGATTAAACATATTTCCACATTAGTCATGTTGTAAAAGAAGAAACAAAACAAAATTTTAAAAAAAACCAAAGAAAGTGAAAATTGCGTGCTTAGATCTGCATTCAGACTCCATCAGTTCTTCTTTGGTTGTGGATAATGTTTTCCATCATGCATCTTTTGGAATCATCTTGGACCATTGTATTGCTAAGAATAGTTAAAGCATTCACAGTTGATCATCTCAGAGTGTTGCTACTGTTGTATATAATGTTCCTCTGGTTCTGCTCACTTCACTCAGCATCCTTTCATGTAAATCTTTCCAAGTTTTCTTGAAATCCATGAGCTTATTATTTTTTCTAATAGAACAAATATATTTCATTACATTCACATATCACAACTTGTTCAGCCATTCAGGGGATGGAGCCAAGATGGCAGAATGAAGCCAGGAAGCTGCTCAAACTGTCCCCGTTTCCCTTGAGAACCAAAAGAAACCAAACCTCTGAACAAAGTCTGGGACAACAAAGCCTACAAAGAGATGGAATGAATCAATTTTCCAGCTCAAGATAGGTTAGAAGGATTTCAGGAGAGGTCAGTTTCACTGGGTGAAAGGTCTGGGGTCAGGAAGACCTAAATTCAAATCCTACCTCAGACACTTACTAGCTGTATGACTTTGGGCAAATTGCTTAATCTCTGTTTACTTTAATTCACTGAAGGAAGAAATAGAAAACCATTCTAATATCTTTGCTAAGAAAATTCCATGGACTATGTGTGTGTTATGTTCATAGGGTCATGAAGAATTGCACATGATTGAATGAATGAATAATAACAATAACAAAAAAATCAACAGCTTGGATTTCCCTAACACATTTTTCTAACCTTCAAATTAAGATAACCCTCTGACCTTTTAGATTCTTTTTCTTCTTTGTTTTTGCTTGGAAGCATTTATTCTATATTACTTTGAATTACCTTATTTTTGTTTTATCTCCCATTAGACTATAAATTCCATGAAGGCAGAAACATTAATTTTATCTATTTTTTTTTTTTTTTTTTTGCTTTTTGCTGAGGCAATCGGGGTTAAGTGACTTGCCCAGGGTCACACAGCTAGGAAATGTCTGAGACCAGATTTGAACTCAGGTCTTCCTAACTTCAGGGCTGGTGCTCTAACCACTGCGCCACCTAGCTGCCCCTTATCTATTTTTTTTTATCTTCCATTCTACCAAGCACAATTCTCTCCAGTTAGCAGGCACAATATTAAATATTAGTTACATGAACAAACATTCACTTTCTAAGAGTTGATCTGATATTATAATAGATAAAATTCAAACTATGGGATTTCATATTTCTGAATAGGTTCATCAATTTGCTTTTATTTTGGGGGTCACAAATAATTAGATATTACTGTTCCTCAAAAGGTGTGTCTATAGATGGGTTGAAGATGTGATTTCTTTGCTGAAATCATTAATTTTGGGAAATTTCATTTTGGGAAAATCATTAATGCTCCTAACATGTGTCCCCAAAGTGCAACATGTGAACTCTGAAAAGTATTGGCAGGGAACAGAATTTGGGATTTAGAACCTATAGACCCTAGTATAGGGTGAAAGCCCAGAGCAGAGAATTATTACTTTAGTTTTGGCATTAAGTAGCTGATTTTTTTTTTTTTTTGCTTACTATGTGATGGGAAAAAGATGTGACTTAAAAGGTATCTTCAAAAGATGAAACACATCTTTGAACTTTGAAAAAATGTCTTTCTCTGTCTCACTCCTCTTTGGAAAAGAACTGTTAATTTTTCCCCAACAGTTTTCTAACCTTTTCCATCACCGACCACATGGAGACCAACAGCTAGAAGTTTTCATGGTCACCCAGTTGAAGAGGTTTGACACTTTCTAAAAATCAAGAGCAATTCCTCAGTCCACCTTCCCGCCAAGCCATCAGACTATGGCCAATTTATTTGCCTTTCTTATTAGAAGACTTAGCTCCAGCTCCTAATACCGTAGTACATTCAGCCCCTTGCTAGGTGCTCACTTACAACCCCCATTAGGAATCCCTGTTGCTGCCCAACACAATAATGAATTCCAATATGTTAACAGCATCAGGCTGGCCAAGAGAAACACCTACTGGTTTTTAATGGACTGATTTCTAATGTTTAATGCCAAACAACACACAGCTGATTCACCCAGCCCACAGATGTACTGAAGTCATCTGGCTGTTTCTCCTCTCTCTATTTAATTCTTCTCCAGGTTTTCAATGACTGAGGGGGATGACCTTGACTATGGAATCAGTGGAGATGTGAAAATTGCTTCCAGTTCTGGGCAGTGATCCGAGCTGAACAAGACAGCCCAGAGAGGTACTGACTAACCAAACTGGACAACCAATGTTAAGACAGCTGGGTAGCACACAGAGAGGAGCATGGTTTTGCTGCTTCCCAGGTGGCCAGACAAAAGGATATAAGGAGAAGGGCAAAGGGGAACTAAGAAGAATGTCCACTGTTTGCAGACCCTGTGAGAACTGTCACTAAACAGAAGTTACTGGGCTTGGGAGGCTAACTAAAGATAGCCAGTAGTAGATTTTTCTCAAAGACCTAAACTGGGGTGGGGGTGGAGGGAGGAAAGAAAACCAAATAAAATGGGTCAAATTTTGTTCAGGACATTTTAAGACTAATGGAGTCTAATCAAAAAAAAAGAATCCAACTCTCTTCTGAGCAGAGAATGATACTCAATGTGTGGGAAACCATTTGGTGACATAGTTCAGTTTAAGAACTGTTTAACAATTACGTTTTGCATTTTAACAATAATCATCTAATTATTAGTGATTTGAAGAATATTTTCATATGACTATTGATATATTGAATTTCTGCTCTTGAGAACTGTCTATACATATCCTTTTGACCACATCAATTAGGGAATGGCTTTTATTCTTACCAGCATGAGCCACTTCCTTTATATCTTGGAAAGGAGACCTTTGTCACAGAAATTTTCAGCAAAGATTGAGACATTTTTGGATAATAGCAAATGTACTTATGGATATTTATTACAAGGAGAAAAGATATTGCTTGTTAATTGAAAAAAAAAAACAATTAAAGCTGTCTTACAGTAGAATTGGCTATGTTGTGAGGCATTAAACTCCTATTATATTTCATCAGAGACTAGATGACTACTTGGTTGAAAATGGAAAGATTTCTGCATTGGGAAGATGAGAATGGATAACCTTTGAATTTTCTTGTAATTTTTAAACACCAACATACATTAATTTCTACTTTGTACTGGGAGATCAGAAATTATGCATGAAAAAGAGGAGAAATACCTAGGAAGAAAGCAAATCCAAATAGAGGAATGCCCCTGCATCACAATTCCTGCCTTCCCAATTACATTGTGCATTTCTGGGCCACTCTCATCTTTTAAGACAGGAATGATATTTTTTTACCTTACTGTAAATGTAACATGTTTTGAACTCTCCAAAAGGCCTCATCCTATAACAAAAATAATCACACACCCCCCTCCAAATAATGTTGTGCTTCCTGATTATGAGCACTGCCATTTAGGTCTTACCAACAACCTATGATGGCAGGAAGTCAAGGTAAGTCATGTAAATATTATCATCCCCATTTTACTAATGAAGAAGCTGAGGCTCAGAGAGGTTAAGTGGTAACAAATAGTGGGTGCTAGCAATAGAGGCAAGACTTAAGTCATTTGGTCTAGGGCTCTCTGCTTTATCTGCTGCTATCTCTGCTGGATAACTACTTAAGACTAAGAAATAAGTCATTTAATTTTTCATAAATAAATTGTGGGAAAGGTAAATACCTACCACAATGAGAGTGGAAGATAAATTTAGAGAATTACAAATATTTTAAAATAGAAATATTTATAATGGGCATAAAACAAAAATCAATCCATTTTGACATAGAATCTCAAGAGAACATCTACCTCATTAGTCATAATAACTACCAGGTAAGGGTAAGGACTGACCATTTATAGCACCTACATTGGGAGTGGGTAAGTGGAAAAGACAGGAGGATGGAAGGAAGGCATGTTGCTGGGGGTGGGAAGCTGGCAAATCTAATCCAGGAAGATTCCTGTCTTTTGATACCTGGGGGGGGGTTCATTTTAAATAGTCAATATGTGCAAGAAACAAATGATTCCAAAGGAGGGTACAGGAAGACACCTGGAATTCCCAAATAAAAATCTCAGACTTAAAATTCAAGTCCTTGAACAATGGTCCTCTAATAGGTGAGACTTCTCCCTGACTTCCTGGCTTTAATAGCTGTAAGACTTCTGCCAAGTCATTTACCCCTGGATGAGTATTGTTTTCAAAATATCTGATGGACTTGTTTCACAGAGTTGTGCTTAATTTGTTAATGAGATCACTATAAAATGTGAGTTATTACTATATCTTTGCTAAAACTTGAAGGCCATTGAGAACAGCTACTGTTTTTTTTTTTTTAATTCTTCAGGACTTGCTTTTTCAGCATAGATTGAAGCCCATCCCTCTCACTCCGTGCGATTCTTGTTCATATTCTACCACAGAATATCTGCTCAACATGCTGGGGGACTCTTAACCTTTGATATATATCAGGAGAAAACCTGGGATATCTGTTTTTATCCCTCACTTGAATGACCTGATTGATCTTTTTTTCTCCCCAATCTAATAATTGGAACAAAAAGAGAAAAAAAATCTTTTGATGTTTGCTATGGCATTTGGAACAATAGATTGTCATAATTCATAGCCTCATTCTTTCCACACACAGCATGGGCTTGGTAATAATCTATGGGAATGCAGAGGAGACAGGAAATGGTGGAGAGAGCCCTGCAAGCCCCTCTAGATGATGCTGGTGTGAATCCTGCCCAAGATAACATGCTTGGTTGTGTGACCATGGGCAAATCATTTCTTTATCCTCTCAGGAACTCTGTTTAGACATATTTTTAAAAAAGAGGACTTAAGATTTGAATACTACTCAGAGATCGGCTGAAAGATATTTTGCACATCTTTAAGTGCTCTATATAGAAATTATTTTTGCTAATTAAAATTAATGTCTTAAAAGTATTCCCAAAACAGAGCAGGGTGCTTGAGATGGTGGTGGAGAAGGGGAAGAGAGTAGGGAAAGACACACAAAAGATAAATTCTCAGATTAGCTATACTGATCTTTTCATTTCAGCTCTGAAGCTCATGGTGCTGTCGTCACAAGGATAAAAGAACTAGCAAGACTCTACAGCCATCTACTGGCAAAATTCAAGGGATTTATTTATTTAGATTCATCATGCACTATGGAATATGTGGAAGTGTGCCCCCCCCCAACTCCCCAAATATATTTACTAGTAAAAAGATGAAGACAAATCGAGGTCAGAAAGTGTTCTTCAGTCTTTGGCCAATGCTGTCCAATGAGTCATATTTAACTGATTTGAAGAAGAGTTAGGGACTAAAACTTAAGACCATCAGGAACTTTATTTTGCTGTATAACAAACATCAGTTTTCCTTCTGGAGAAGCCTCAACAATCAAATTACAATTGTAGCTTTCTGGAACCTGTTTACATACACACAGGAGTGTTTTGTAAACCCCTGTAAAATCTTCACTTTAATATTCAATCTTTTCAATTTCATCCATGTCATCTGGATCCAATTGCTTAATCTTGCTGTCTGAAAGAATGTGAAGGATACAACAAGTAAGTCAATACCATTTTTGTAGACAGAAAATCCATGAATTCTATCTAGCCATTCTGAATTACACAGTGATAGCACCAACCAACAAGACGCACTTACAGTAACTTCTTTGTCAGAAACTTTGCAAAGACTGCTAGAAATAACAGAGAAGGCAATGAGATGTGCTCCATCACTGAAGTCCAGCCTCACTGTACGGATGAGGTGGCCCTGAGTTCTCGCAGGCTATGCACATGTAGAAAAGCTCTGAGGCAGGGCCTAGATACGAACTATAAGCAATCTCTGAAACTGAATAAATTTGCAAAGGCTCATCACCAGGACTGCAATGGTGAAAAATCTGTCCACAGCAACGCTTAAAGCTTGTTAAACCATAGACACTTATAAACTGACCCTTGGGTGATGGTGCCATTGCTGGCAAAATTAAAGACTCCTGATGTGATGAAAGGGAAATATGTTCCAAGAGATGAGGGAAAAAGGAGAGAGTTGTGGTATTAAAAAGAATAGGTTAAAATTGAATAAAATAAGGTAAAGCATAACCAAAATACTCTAAAACATGTCTTTTGGGAATCTGGAATGGAGTGAGATCAGAAGGAAAGGGTTAGATTAAAATCAGCAGAAATGGAGGGAGGGAAATGAGAGTAGGGGACTATTGGAAAGTCTGGAGAGAAGGAAGTAGGCCAGCCTGTGCTAAGGACATGGTGGTTCTAGAAGTGACAAAGTCATGTACATTGCCTGGACTACACTTCCAATTACACCTCCTTCCAAGGCAGCAAAGGGACTTCTGAGATTGGAAGAATGACCACAGACAATTGTTGTCCCCAACCCTTATAAGTCTTTTTATAAGGATTTAATCAGGTTCTCACATTTGGATTAGCAGCTCAGCTAAAGCTGTTTCTTAGTAAACTCTGCTCTCTTTTTTTTTCATTATCACCACAGATAAATGGGATTTATAGGGATGGAGGTCATTTGTACTCTGCATTGCTTCAGAGGTTACCACAGTCAAGAAAAAGAAGATATGATATATATTTTTCATGAAAACTGTTTCCTGTAAGCTTTAGGGTGTGTGATTTTCATGTAGATTATCCATCTAGCTATGGATTACAAGGAGTTATAGTTATCTCTGGAGTCTCTTCCAAACATACTTCTTGCTAGGAAGAGAACAAGAGACTGAGACCACAAGGCTGGCCATTCTGCTCTCTTTAATAAAGCATATGTAGCTAGAATTAACATGCTAACATGTTAATCTAAGGGAAATAAATTTTAGGTTCAAGCTGCTCCTGATTATTATTCATCAATAGGGAGAGAGTACTCTAACATATCCAATGGCTTGATTCCTTTACTACCAAATACCAGTCACACAAAGATCCAGGGACTAGCAAATAAACTTATTTGTCCAAGGCAATAGGAAATAGAAACCAAACAAGTTATATAGGTGATAATATACCAGACCACAGACAGAGTGAATGAGCTCTCCCGCTGAGAGTAAGATTATTGCCATAAAGAAAATTCCAGCTCTCATTAAATGAGAAATAACTCAAAGTATCTCACATGGTGAAATTTTCATTCTCTCATTCTCTTCCTCTCCCTGCCCCCATTTCTCTCCCCCTTTCTTCCTTCCTCCCAATGGGGAAGCAGTGATCAGATACTAAAAGAATGTCTCGAACCTAAAATTATTATTCCTAGGTTAGCAAGATTTGGGGAGTGTATGTGTATAGATATAATTCCAGTCCAGTACTCTCCTTCTCTGAGGAGAGAAGTGTGACCAGTTTTGTGGCTTCAAATTTCCTGCTCACTTCCTGACAGGAATCAAAGTTGTCCCTGGAAAGGAGTAAGCCAAGGACATTCTAGAGTTAGCTATTCAAATCTTCCTGAGAACCACATAATCCACATAAACAAACACAGTTTAGATGGATGACATCTTCCACCTGTTCTCCCTTATAAGGCCAAGAACATCTGTCTAAGTTATGTAATTAGAACTAGTACCTAAAAATCAGATTCTCATATTAATTTGAGTAATTATTCTACTTTCATCACAATATATAGCTATATCCATATGTATCCACAAGTATCTCTGTATACACAATATCCTTCAAATGAATTCCCTCTGTGGGGCAGCTAGGTGGCACAGTCGATAGCGTCCTGGCCCCAGAGTCTGGAAGAGCTGAGTTCAAATTTAGTTTCAGATACTAGCTGTGTGACTCTGACCAAGTCAGTTAATCCTGATAAACTACATCCTCTCAAAACAAAAAGAATTCATTCTTTCCTATCAGGCTTGGCACTTCTAGGATTTAGTAACTAAGTGAAAATAGTCTCTTTCTGACCAGCTATCTGCTACTACCTTGGGTACTTCTGAACTTTGGATAAATTATCCAAAAAAGGTTACCCCAAAACACCTAGTCCACTATTTCAACTACCTTTGCTCTTATCTTTCCTAAAAGTGTGTTTGTTAAAAGCAATTTGGAATTATGCCCCCAAAGTTACTAAGATGTGCATGACCTTTGATCTAAGCATACAAGTCTTATGCCATAAAAAGATCAAAGAAAGAAAAAGACCCATATGTACAAAAATATTTGTAGTGGCTCTTTTTGAGGAGACAGAACCAGATTCTATTCAACTAATGTCAATAGATTAACAAATTATGGTATTCATATAATATTTATAATATATATAATTTTAGAAGAAATTTTGAAAGGGATAATTTCAGAGAAACTTGGAAAGATCTGTATAGCTTAATGCAGAGCGAAGTGAGCAGAACCATGCTCTAACCACTTTTTTTGGGGGGGGAGGGGCCCAAGGCAATCAGGGTTAAGTAACTTGCCCAGGGTCATACAGTAACTGTCAAATATCTGAGGCTGGATTTGAACTCAGGTTCTCCTGACTCCAGGGCTGCCTCCACTCGCTACCCACTTCACCACCTGGCTGTCCCGATAAGCACATTATAAAAACAAATTTTGAAAGACTAAAGAATTCCAATCAAGGAGATAACCAATTAAGATAACAGTGGATTGGTGTATGAAGCACTCTGCCTACTTCCTAACAATGGTTATGGACTCAAGATGCAGAATGTGACATGTGTTTTTGGACATGGCCAAGGTAGGAATTTGCTTTGCCTAATTATGCATAACTGTTACAAGTTTTCCCTTTTTTTCCCAGGAGGGATGGTGAGGTTGCGTCAAGAATAAATAAATGTTTGAGAACTAAAAAATGTAATTAAAAGAATGTTAGAAGTTCAAGTCAAGCTCTGTACAATGAGACAGATTGCTTTGTGAATGAATCAATACTTATATACTATGAATAAATATTACTTTGTCTCAACCAATCACTAAGCATTTGTTAAGCACATTCTGTGCCAGGTGCCATGCTAAGTGCTGGTGACAAAAAGAAAGGCAAAAACGATCCCTGTTCTCAGGTCAATTAACATTGGTATTGATACGATTCTTCTAAGGTCCTATTGCAATGTCTCACTCTGGGCTCTCAAAGCCTCTACTGGCAGAAAACCTCAGAGGTCCTACCCAAGCCAGAAGGGTCTTGAATAAAAGCCCAGCAACAGATTTATGTATATATGTGAGAACTATCTGAACTATACAGAGAACAGCTTGTCATCAAAAGTTTGGTCACCAGGTATTGCATTATTTTGGCCATAGAAGTGATAAAAATCTGCTGGAGTAGGTAAAAAGTGCAGAATGTGTCCACATTAATTAAACAAAGTTTTTGTATAACTGAAGAATGGTGATATATACACAGGTAGGTCAGTGCCTGGATACTTCTGAGTTTGTGGAATATTATGCTCCTTAACTTTAGAACTCTTGTCACCTAAGGATCATGAAAGCCAGTAACAATGGCTCTTTCTTGGGAGTGTGTCAGTAAAATCCACACATGCTGCCTGATTCCAGTTCCATAGTGTAACAAAATTTTTTTGTGGCAAACTAATCTGAATCTTCACAATCTTTTGTGAAGTCTCCCGATTCTGAGTTACACACCTGGGTTTTGCTAATGATATTATCTATTAAGTGTATATATTGTATGTATTTGTTCCTTTCAGCAGCATTTCATTTTGGGGTTGTGGCCTATGTTTGGGAATGGGAATGGCGCAAGAGGAAGGAGGATATATTTGAACTATGGCCAATAAAGATATAGTTCACTTTATGGAGAATGTGTTACTTACTGAAGTGATCCTGAATTTTGAAAAGTAAGGGCAACTTATTCACTTCAATCATGTTGAAGGCAATACCCTTTTTCCCAAAGCGGCCTGTTCGTCCTATTCGATGGAGGTAGGTTTCATAGTCTGGTTCACCAGTTTGGTTTAAAGGAAGATCAAAATTCACAACAATTGTGACTTGTTTCACATCAATACCTAGAGAGAGACCAAGAAAGAAAGAGAAAGAAACATTGACAAGTGATTCTGACTAACAAGTCCCACTATTTTTCCCAGGAGAAAAAATTGATAAATGACCAAGTATTTTATGGAATTATCATTCAATGGGGAAGCCAAGTTTGCTTTCAAATAAGTGAACAAAGCTGGATTAGAAATAGGTAACTGCTAAATCTGTCTTTAAGGTAAATATGTATGGAGGGGAAGTCCTAAACACACCTATAAAGCCAAATACATTAAAGTATTCCCTTCCAGTGCTGAAGTGAAAAGCATGAAGCCATCAACCTAAATTCTCCTTTCTCAAAGTATGCATCCATCTGTGTTCTTCTAGGCCCACAGTGGTGTCTGAGGGATGAATGAGAAGACTGCAGATAACAAAGATGAAGAGTTTAACCTTGAGGACAAACCTGGAAAGAATGCTTATGAGAACCTGAAGCTTTTACAAAGTAGTCAATATCTCTTTATCTAAAAAACAAAACAAACAAAGGATCAAAACCCACACCTCGAGCACAGACATTGGTGGTTATAAGGACTTTTTCTTTCCCATCACGAAACCTCTGGATGATTGAAGCCCGCTGATCAACTGTCAGCTCTCCACTTAACAAAGATACTTGGTGGCCATCCTGCATCATCTCCACAGTTAACCACTTTGCATTTTGACGAGTCTGTTTGAAAAATAAATTTTAAAAAATACATTTATAAGGTCAAGGCATAGTTGTTGTATGAAATGATGGATGAGAGAAAGAAAGATCCTTTCATTTCCCATTAACTCTTATAAACCCTTTAAAATATGCTTTACTGATTTACCTTTCTCCTATAGCAATTCTGAAAGAGCAAAAGACGAGCCCCCAATATGATAACATCTTACATTTGTCCTGAGCTTTACAGATGTAGAAATGCTTTGAAAATGTAATATACACATATACATGTCTGTATACACATACACACATACACATACACTTATGTATATGAGACCAAGAGCCAATGGATTAAGTGGTCACAAGACATAAAAGATCAATTCTCAAAAAGAAAACTATTTTAAAGATTGTTCCAAATTATTAGCAAGAGAAATTTATGTATCTTATCTATTTAAAAAACCCCTCTGAAGTTTTATCTCATACCCAGAAAATTGTCACAGAGGATATAATGATTAGAACAGGAGCTATAAATTGATCTGGCTATTTTGGAAAGTAATTTGTAAGTAATGCTAAGAATCTGTCTAAAATATCCATACCTTTCAATTTAGATATTTTAGTGTTAGGCATATACCAATATAAAAGAGGTCAAAGATAGGGAAAAAAAAAAGTCTCATATACATTACAATATGGATAGCACTTTTTGTAGTTGCAAGAACTAGAAACAAAGAAAGTAGATACCCATTGATTGAGGGATAAATAAATAAATAGTGGCACATAAATATGATGAAGTACTAATATGTTGTAAGAAATGATAGATATGAAGAATCTGGGGAGGTACAGGAACATTTTTATGAACTGAAACAAAGCAATATAAATACAACCTAGAAAACATGTGACAAATGTAAATGAAAAGAAAAAATAAAACTTAACACTGTGTAATTATAATGACCAATCTTGACCCAGAAGAACTAAGAAAATGTAATACTTCTCTTTCTTTGCAGAGGTGGAAGATTTGTAGATAAACACTGCAAACACTATCAGATTTGGTTAATGTCTTGGTTAATCTTTGGTTTGCTGAGCTGCCTTTTCTCCCCATTCTCCCACCCCCTTTTCCTTTTTCTTATTTTCATAACATATCACAATAAAGAGAACAATGGATGGAAAAGGGACAACTCTGAAAATGAAGGAAATATGGTATCAGTAAATTTTAAAAAGTTCTCTCATTTGTATCTTCCTATAGCTTTGTGAGTTGGCAAGGTGGGTATAATTTATCATCTTCATTTTTTACACCTGGAAAATGGCTGTATATACAGGTTAAATCACTTGCCTAAAATCATCTAATATTAAAGCTGGCTCTAACAATCATGAAGCTGATAAAACTTCTTACTCCAATAATCCAAAGGAATATTTTGTAGCCTTCTATGGATAAATCATTAACTTTTTTTTAACAAGTGGCATTACATCATTGTTTTTAATGATTGGCAATGAAATGGTTAGACTATAGCTTTCTGTAATTCAGTTGCCAGTGCCTAGTTTCAATATTGAGGTAAGTTAACACTGGCAAGGAATCTCCCATCCTCTATAATGCTTCCTTTTGTCTTTGTTAACAGCCTTGAAGTACAGGGACTTGTCACAGAAGAGGGTTCAGGAAGGGGCCAGAGTTGTTGGGAAAGGAGAAACAACATGATTTTTCCCACTAGGGAGATTATATTGTAGAGAGGACGGGGAAGTGTCCTCTGGAAAGGGGCAGGCAGGCCAAACTCCAAGAGTTGTTCCTTACAGTTACTAATACCCACTTCTCTCTCCATCAGCCAGAAACTAGGAAGCTACCCTCTCACTCTTGTATTTCTGGTCTCTCTTGGTGGCTCTAATCCAGGCAGATTTAAAACTCTTCCCCCAAGCTTGGATTTTTTTTTAATATGTATTTTATTTATTCCCCAATTACATTTAAAATAATTTAATAAACATTTAAAAAAAAGTTCTGTGTTTCAAATTCTATCTCTTCCTTCCTTGCCTTCCTCTCTCCTCCCTGAGATAGTTAACAATCAGATATAGGTTACACATGTACAATCATGTAAAACATTTCCATATTAATTATTTTGTACAAGAAGACTTGAATTAAAAAAAACAGAAAGGGAAAAACAGCATGTTTCAATCTATATTCAGAGAATATCAGTTCTTTCTCTGGAGGCAGATAGTATATATCATTAATCCTTTGGGACTGTCTTGGATCATTGTATTGTTAAAGTTAAGTCATTCACAGTTCTTCATCATATGATATTGCTGTTTCTATGTACAAAATTCTCCTGGTTCTGCTCAGTTCACTATGCATCAGTTTATTTAAGTCCAGGTTTTTCTAAAATCATCCCATCATTTCTTATACCACACTAATATACCATATCTTGTTGAGCTCTTCCCTAAATGATGGGCATTCCTTTCAATTTCCAATTCCTGGCTACCATAAAAAGCTTAAACTTGGATTTTTTGAAAAAGCCTAGTCAAAAAATCATGGGACAACAGAGGGGTCTGTGTGTGGGATTTCTATCATCTATTGTCCATCTCTGGTGAGAAGGATCCCAAAGTGAATTAGAAACAGATTGGAGGCAACTAATAGTTCAGTCAAAATGGCCATTTCCCCTTCCCCTCTAACTTCAACTCCCAAATAGTTCTGAGAATTCAATCTATGACCAAGAAACTGTATATCTGGCTTGGTCATAACTGAGATGCTCTTTGGACATGACTGCTGTCATTACTGACAGCATGACCCTTCCTTAAGGCCTGGAAAAAAACCTGAACCACTATTCCCTTCCAGAAATTATTGGAAATAATTATGAAAATTACTGGAAATTATTCACTATATAGAACTTTCTCATCCTCTTCTGCACCCAAGAACCTCTAGAATTTTTCCAACTGTTTCACTGAGACTGTGATGGGCTCCTTGAATACTATCCATGTCACAGGAGTGGTATGGTCAGGGATCCTAGTTAGTATAGGCCCAAAGGTTGGAAACTCTTGAATTAGGCTTTGTTTACTGCATCTGTCAGTATGTTCATGCTAGTATATTTATCTCCCATCTTCAGGGGGAATGCTGACCAAAGCCAGGCCATCCAGAACTGTGGCTCCTTTTGAGAAGGTCTTGTACTTTTTCCTATTGCAGAGCATCAAATAAAATTCCCAGAGGATTCATGTGTTCCAAAAATAAGCTATGCTTTTCAACTAGTGAAAATGGAATTGCTTCAGCCAGTAAGGTTGATACTTAGGACCACCATTTGCCACTGTCATTCTACATCAGTGAACTCCAAAATGACAGAACATTCCTTGTTCGTGATACTTGTCGACATGCAGGTCTTATAGACCAGGACCAAGGTGGGGTCATACATAGCCCAAATGAAACAATGGTGCAGGGAGACTGGTGGTCCCCCTGGGCAACGGGATATAATTTACTCCCCAGGTATGGTGGCCAGTCGTATTGCTGTCACCACCATCATTGCTGTGTACCTCTCTTGGCTACATCTCTGGCTCCTGTAACTTATTCCACAGTGAGCCACTTGGTCCTAGCTTAAAGCTTCCAGAAGCTTGACTGCAGGAGAATCATAACTGTTCCATACTTTAATAGTTTCATTAGCTACTGCAGCTTCCCCAAAGAGCATCACTTAGAAGTCAGACGTAGGCTCAATGAGGTTAAGAATTCTGTGCTTTTTGCTTTTGTACCTCTAGTGCCTAGAACTGTGCTTTGCACACAGAAGGCATTTAATAAAGGTTGAACTGTTAAGCTAGATTCTCAGTCTATCACCAGTCTATATTTCTTCTTGCCTGGTAGAATCTGCTAGACTTGGCACTCTGTTGGTCAAGTTTTTGAGAACTCAGATTTACCTCCATATGATTCTGGAATAGAACTTCAGTGAAGAAATAATCATTATTGCTTACACTTATTTACAAAAAAAAAAAAGTCTTTGAAACTTGTATATTAGGCTATTAGAGCTGAAGATTTTATAAGTGCTCTAACTCATTCATTCCATAGAAGAGGCCAAGAGCCTGATCTTTTGACTCCAGCCCTGCCATACCTCAGAGACTCCTCAGAAATAGCGGGGGAGGGCCAGGATGGAGAAACAGGCTTCCACAGGTGAAGCAGAACCATTATGCCCCACATGCCATTCTCTCATCTGGACCTCACCTTCTGTGTGGCCTCCTTACCTGCCTTCTCTCTTGGAAGGATAAGTTAGAAGGGCTAGTTTTGTGTCAGGACTTGAATTTTTTTTTTTTTAATAGAAATCCCTTTTGACTTGCCATCATAGAGTACAGGGTACAGAGAGAACATGTTCTACTTCTGTAGCTCTTCATTTCTCCTTTAAGATCCCTCAAGGGCTCCTAGTTGGGAAATTCAAGTCCTGGGTTTTGCTGCTTATGAGGTCAAGAATGTCCCTCATTATGTGCTTCTTTCCTGGAAAGATGTGAAATCTATAAACCAGTACTTTAGCCATGCCTGGATGTTATTTGAACCTCAGAATTTGTCTGAAGAATTTAAAAAAGAATCTCCTGGAACTATGATGGGTGATGAGGTATAGAGGGCACCAAACTTGTAAAATTCTTTTCTTTCAGAATCTAAGAAATTTATCCATGTAGGAACTGGCCCAACAAAGTCTCCTGTCCATTAAAGTTCAGTTTCAGTATGAGGTACCACATCCTACACCTGACATCCTGATATCTGGCCTTGGGAGATGTGGCTAGAAAACAATGAAGCTAAGTCCACATCTAGAACCTTCCTCCAGCACCAAGGGCAGTAAGTTTTTTAAATGTTCACAGGTCCCCACCAGTTAATAACAATTTCTTCCAATAGACCTCCTAGAATACTTTGTGCCTCTCTGATGTACTTTTCATATATCAATATCTGTGTTTCTTATCCCCTTAATAGATTGGAAACTGCATGAAAGCAGGGATCATAATTTAGTTAAACCTGACATGTCCTTTGACACCTAGCATCACAATGTTCCTCACACAGTAATCATAACAGCACTAAGGTTTGCAGAGCATTGTACATACATTCCCATTTGGTCAGTAGGCATTTGATGTTCTCTGCATTGAATTGTAAATTTTAAGATATAGGGACATTTTTGGAATAGAAAACTTTTAAAATATACCTAATAATTTTTTCAACTCACAGAAGATTTTATATTAATCTCATTTAAAGGCAGCTTTGGTGTAATAGAAAGAACACTGATTCTTGAACCATGAGACTAACTATAGCATTTATTGGCTGTGTGAATTTGTGTTAAGAGACCCTCACTAGGCCTCAATTTCCTTCTCTTTAAAATGGAGGGGTAGATAAAATTTGTTTATAGTATATAGTATATATATATATACATATAGATATATATCCCATATATATACTACATGTAGTATATATATATACGTGTAGTATATATATAGGATACTACACATAAAAAATGCCATGTAAGTATAATAAATTACCTGTACTGGCTTATGGATTTTAATTATTTTATATATAGGATAAAGTGACAAATCATGAAGGCCAAATACAAGTTTCCAGAGGTCCTTGTTATAATGCACATATATAACATAGGAACTGGAGGAAGACCTTGAGGAACAACTTTATCTTTCTCCCATTAGCACAACATTACACAAATTATCAGATAAACTACTTGTTATTTTGGGAGGCTTGAAAAGCATGGCTCTTTGATATCATTTGTTCATTCTTGAAAAGGATCATATATCAGGAAGAAGATGTCATGACTTGCTAGAGAATTAGATTTTCGTGAGGGAGGGCTGTGCTGTGCAAAATCATCAGCCTCACTCTCCTCTCAAACCATCTGGGTACAGTGGCAAGTTATAGATGAGAACTACTAGAGATGGCCCTGACCAAAGGGGAGACCTTGGCCTTTTTAAACTAAGGTCTTTTAACAGGACTCAATTTGACTGAGGCAACACACATTCAGTGATTAAGGCTAGGCAAGAAATGAAGCAAAGAATGGTCTCTTTTACCCAGTCAAGAAAATAAAAATAAATTAAAATAAGCAAACAAACAAAAAAGCCAAAATCAATCTGGGAGAAGTTAAGGAATTCTAGCCAAAAAAAAATTGCTATTTACACTCACTCTGAGAGAGCCCAAACAATAAGCAAGTGAGGCTTGAGTGGAACCTATTGTTGGCCATCAGAGACAGAATGATCTGTAAACACCAAGATAAGGTTTCAGCAATCAAAATGTATATTTCTTTGGGTAGAACAACTGCAGGGAAGGGTATGATTCCTTATGCAGACAGAGGGAGATAAGGATGGAAGGGAGAGAGGGAAGGGAGCTACTACTACTGACAGACTGCCATTTGTCCTTTGATCTTGAAAGGGACTGCAACATTTGAAAGGTGATGTCAAGACTTGTAAATGAACTAAATTTAAGTGAGAGAGGGCTATGCAAGGTCACTAGCCTCACTTTATTCTCCAGGACCATCTGGGTCAGGTGGCCCGATATAGATCGGGATTACTGGATTCTGTGATATAAGGCTGTTACAAAACACAGCAGCAAGCCTCAGGGGTGGGGGTAGGAAGGAGATTGGCAGATAGGGGTAGTAACTAGTAGAAGGTAAGTGCCTTGAAGGCAAGGGCTATTTCTTTTGTTTTACTCCCAATTTCTGGCAGGGATCCTTAACTAAAGTTCCTATTCAATAAATGCTTGTTGGACTAAACTGAATACCTATGGAGAGTGGGTATAAGACAATCAGGCAAACTCTGCTTGCTTCTAAAGCTGGCAATTAATTGTAGTTTTTAATCCTGTCATGAAAGACTATTCATATTGTTTATGATCTACCACAGTTCCTAGAGAATTTCCTTAAATTGGTAATCTAGTAATCCTGTCAAAGAAAGGAAATGATTAGTCTGGCATGATTGCAATTTGACAAACATTTAGTAACTTCTCTCTGTAAAGGGCTTGGGCTCAGCACTGAGCATATGCAGGCAAAAGAAAACCAAACAAAAGTTTATACAGGTTATAATGTGGGTACTACATTTTTAGAAAGGACACTGATAAAGGAGAAAAGATACTTAATGGGGCAAATTGGATGAAGCTTTCTCAGTATTGATACTGAGCCTGGATCACATGATCCTATATCTGGAGAGGAAGGTGAGGTCTTGGGGCTGAGGTTTCAGGAAGTCACATGATCCCTATTCCCAGTCTAAGACCCTAGGCTGCAGGTAGTCCAGTGATCTAAAGGTCAGGCCCTCAAGTCACATCCATGGGAAGTGACATGACCCACAGGAGGTAGACAGCATTGGTGTCCATTGGTCAAGGAGGGTTGCTTCCTTTTGGTCCATCCAATGAAGGGGCTTGGGTCTTTTGCTTTTAAACCTTGGACAAGGCGGAAGCAGGCAGGTTCCAGGAGCACATGGCTAGACTTAGGATGGCTCCCAGCTGTGTGTCTGGGCCTCTCCCTTCAGGGATTAAATAAATACTTTCTCTTTGTACCTGAAGACGTCTCTGATTAGGTAATTTAGGAAAGGGAGTCTTGTACCTGTCCTACACAATACCAAGGAGGGTGACTAGGAATGTAAAAGGATTAAGATCATACCATTCTTGGATCAGCTGAAATAATTGGGAGATTTAAGTCTCCCAAGGAAGAAGCTCAACTTGTTTTCAAGAACAGGTAGAGCTGTTATGTGGAAAAGAGACTTGAACTAACAGAAATGGATAGAAGGTACAGAGTTTTTAGGACTGATGTCAGGAAAAACTTCCTAACAATCAAAGCACTTAAAAAGCTGAATGGGAAGTACTGGATTTTACCAAACTAAGAGTCTTCATGCAAAGGCTGGTTGACCACTTGTTGGCTGTTTGGATACTATATTGGCTGGTGAGGTGCCTTCCAACTGACATTCTATAATGCTGCATGGCAGCATATGAGGCAATTCACAGGTACAAATTCATTTGTTCATTTTGGGTAAAAAGGTCCATTTAGGGAGTTGACAGTCACCAGACAACCTATCTTATATACCATTCTGCCTCTCCTGCCATCAAAACCCTTTGTAGGGATTCATATTTGACATTCCTATCAACTCTCCCATGCTGGTTTGGTTCCATTTCAGCTCATTATTCAAAAGCTGCCTAGGTATCCTGTTGCAATCCTACTTTCCCACACTTACAGATCAGCCAGGACTTTGAGACACCAGACATTCAATAAGTTATTGCATGCCCTGCAGATAAAAAAATCTATCGTCTCTTTATCTCACTAGGTATCATAGGGAGCAAAAAGAGGTCAAGATCAAGCCAGCCTGTTCTTCTTTTCTGAGAAGGGAGCACTAAACTAGTTAATTGGAAAGATATAGTCCAACCCACAGAATAGCAGAATGAGAAAGGAGAAGGAAAGCTGAACGGAGCAAGAATTCTGAGATGAAAAATGCCCCAGTTCTAACCTACCTTCAATTCTAGAAAGATTGCAAATTCAGTAAATATCTTTGAGCCAGGTGTGTCTACTCTACACATGGCATAACAATGGAGAACTAGGGAAATCCACTCACACTCCTTCAGAAAGGATTCAACCAGCCAATGTTACCTGGCAAAAGATGATGGCCTGACCAATGGTGATGCCTCCATAGATGTTGCACAGGGCTTGATATTTGTCTTTCCTATTATCACATAGAACATAATACTGTCTGATGTTGTTCAGAGTCAGCTCTTCTTTGCGTAGCTTGATCACATTAGGATCAGGAATGATTCGCTCAGCAAACTGCCACACGGAATCCTCAAAAGTTGCTGAGAAAAGTAGCATTTGGCATTCGGGCTGTAAAGCTCTGTAAGAGAAGAGGCCAGTTACCTGTGTATTGTCTCTCACCTTTTAGAAGCAGCCTGGAGAAGGCTGAGTTCCACCCTCACCCTCTTTTCAACAAATGTTCTTTCCATATTTTGCCTCAACAGAGGCAAATAGCCAAGGCCAAAACAGCCAAAAACGTCCCACAGAATGCAACAAGCTTGCCAAGAAATATTTTATAGAGAATCAATAGGTCTAATCTGCAATGTGAGACAGGGTCAAATTTCCTTATCATAAAGACCTGTCAAACTCATTAACAAAGTTTTGGTTAAGAAAATGCTAAGCCAAGGATTCTAGGAAGATGGCAGAATAAGGTGGGAAATTATCTGGCTCTCCCAAATTCCCTCATAAATAATTTAAAATATTGTCTCAAAATGAATTTTGGAACGGCTGAAATAATTAAAATTGAGGTGATGCAGTTGTCCAGCTTAAGACAATTCTGAGGGACATTCGGACAGACTTAGCTCCTCTCTCCCCCCACACCCATTTTAGGCACTTTTGATCTGACCCATGGATGGTGTAGGGGTTAGATGGCTAATCAGAAGTAAGACTGCAGGGCTCTCTTCTGGCACTGGACTTGAAGCCTACATGTGATGACCAGACCCTGTCCCGGGCTGTGGTTGGGGGTGAGAAGTAGGCATATGCTGGTGTGTGTGTGGTTGCAGAGGGCTAAAAACTCTGCTGTCTGCCGCCCCTTGAGAAGAGTCCCTGGTTTTGGTTCCAGGGCAGAGGGGCTTACAGTTGGAGAGAACTAGGAAGTAAAAGCATATTCAGTGACAGTATTGTTGAGGGCCCTGGGTGTGACTCAGGCAAAAAGGAGAACCTGATTTCAGGTCCCCAGCTAGAACGCAGAGAACAAAAGCATAAAAACCAAAGGTTGAAGCATTATTCTCCACATCTGGGATGAAAGCTGGACTCTAACATAAAGTTAACAGCTAAGAAATAAACCACTAAAACTGAGTAAGCAAAAGGAAAAGAATTCAAACATGGTTGTATCTATGGTGATAGGGAAGATTTGGGCTCAAATTCAGAAGACAGTGAAGTCAAAAATGCTACTTCAATTTCAAAGAAAAAATGTAAAAAGGCCACATGTCCCAAAAGAGTTCCTGGAAGAACTTTAAAAGGTCTTTGAAAATCAAAGAGAAGAAATTGAGGAAAAAATTAGAGGAAAAAAAAAAGAATGCAAGAAAATTATAAGAAGTCAACCAGTTGGAAAAAGAGATTTTAAAACTTATGTAAAATAACTCCTTAAAACTTAGAATTGGGCAAGCAGAAGATAAAGACCCCGATATCAAGAAATAAAACAAAATCAAAAGAAAGAAAATAAGGAATATCTCATTATAAAAACAACTGACCTGAAAAATAGATCAAGGAGAGACAATATAAGAATTGCTGGACTACCTGAAAGTTATGATCAAAAAAAGAATCTAAACATTATATTTCAAGAAATTATTAAAGAAAATTGAAGTTTTAGAATAGAGAGGACAGTAAAACAGAAATTGAAAATATTCCCTGATCACAACTTGAAAGATATCTGAAGATGAAAACTCACAAAAACATTGTAGTTACATTTTGAAGAAGAAAATAGTATAAGCAACTATAAAGAAATAATTTAAATACTGTAGAACCATAGTCAGGATAACATAAGATTTAGTGACTTCTACATTAAAAGACAAAAGGATATGGAACATGGAGAGCAAAGAAGCTGGGTGTGAAAAAAAGAATAATTTACCCAACAAAGTTGAGTGTGATCTTGCATGGGGAAAATTACTGTTTAAGGAATTAAAAGATTTTCATGTATTTGTAAGGAAAAGACCAAAGAACTGAATGGAAAATCTGACCTATAAGAATCAGAAGAAACATAAAATGATAAATACAAAAGACCAATTATGAGGGAATTATTAAGGTCAAACTATTTACTTCTTATATGGGAAAACAATATCTGTAACTCTTAGTTACAACTCTTAAGTAATTTGAAAAAGCATATAGAGAAGCTTAGAATTGAATTGAGTATGATGATGGGATGATCCTAAAAAATAAAACTGGATAGGGAGGAGTAAAAATGAAGCAATTATCTCATACAAATGAGAGATGAATGGAAAAATGGTCATAGTGGAAGGCAGGAGAAGGTAGAGAACTGGTAGTGCTACAACTTTAATCTCACCAGAACTGGGTTAAAGAGGTAACATATACATCCAGAAAGGTATATAAATCTTAATTTACAAAGAAATAGAAAAGCAATGGGATGAGATAAAAGAGGGGCTTTCAAAAAGGTGTGCTGATCAAGAGAAGGGAGGGATTCTTATAAAGTGGCTAGATTAAGGAATAGGAAGGCCAAGAGAAAGGATAAAGGAGGAATTCTTAGTAAGTGCAAATTAGGGAGGTAGTAGTCAGAAATAAATTAAGACATCTGAGGAGGGATAGTGTAAAAAGATAAGAATAGAAAGATAAAAGTGAGGAAAATAGCAATTATAATTCTCAATGTTATGGAAATGGATAGCAGAATGGATTAAAAAAATTTGACAATATGAACATAATCATAATATTTTTAAACAATTAAATTCAGATTTAAATAACTGGACAAGTATTAATTGTTCACATTTTCCTCCTTGCTTCCTTCCTTCTTAAGAAAGATGAACAAAGTGGGGGGAGGATGGGGGAGGATCATAAAAATTAGGATTGTAAATGAAGGGAAAATCATAGTAAACTTATTCCTTTTGCTTTTTAATTTCTCTTACTTTAAGCCCTGGTCCAGAATCACAGAATTTTAAGAGATGGAAATAACCTTTAAAAATGATGTAGGCCAGTATTCAACATATTTGCTTTAGAAGTAAGGTACATTTTTTAGCTTTCAAAGAAAGGAAGATAAAAAGGGGAAAAAGGTGTTAATGTGATACTGGTCACCAATCTTGAATGAAGAACAAAATTTGAGTGACTGAAGGTCCTAATAAGTATCTAGAAAAAGATCTTTGAAAAGGCTCAGAGAAGTTCAGAATAACTGGATATATCCTGGGTACTGTCCAGTCTCCTAAAAAAAAATGATTTTATGTTATCGAGATGATAAAATAGTTACATGCCCGAATAGGAAGGGCATGATAGGATTATACAGTTTCACGTAAGACTGTAGGAAGCATTCAGGTACATGACAAAATTGGTAGGGACCATGATGCTGGCACCTGAAACTTTTCAAGCCCCAATCTAGTCGAATCCCCTCCTTTATCAGATGAAACGAATTCCAGAGATGAAGCCAGAAGTAACAAAACTAGCTAGGACTTCAGCCCTGACTAGCACCTACGGCTCCCGATGTCCTCTCTTCAATGCTCTTTTCAGGATCACATTTTCTCATTACTCTAACTTTTTCAACGTGGAACGCTTAAGTTTATGAAGATAGGAAACTCCTGGGGTGGTCTCAGAACTTTGCCCAGAGCCTTGCGAGGCTGAGTCAATTGCCCAGTGCTGGGCAGAGTTTGGGGTGTCAGGCGCGGGGGTACCCCAGGTTCCCCTTGTCTCAAAGACAACCCTTAACTGAGTGGGCCCTCACAGTATCCTTGCGGGCGGCCGGCCATCTGATCCCTCTCTCCATATATTTGCCCCGGGAAACGGAGGAAACGTGAACAAACTCAGCACAAGCCCAAGGCCCCACAATCCGCCATAGCCCAAGCCTGTGCTGCCCCCTAGTGTCAGCAAAGCAAAACTGGAATGGCCTCGCGGGACCTTTTTCTGGAGGAGCCAAAACAAAATGAGGCATCTCTGGGAGCGCCAGAGGGGAGGGCTGGGACAGAAGATGGGCGCGGCTCCGGGATTACCTCTGAATTCGAATGCTTTGGTCTGAGAATCCCTGGGTATCGATCATCACGTCTGCTTCATCCAGGACAAATACACGAATCTTATCCAAATCTATAACTTTTCGTTTAAAACACCAATCTAGGACAGTCCCGGGGGTGCCAATTACAATTTGTTTGGTTATATCAGTGCCTCTCGGAGCTAGAGGGGAAAAAAAGATGACATTTTTTTCTTAGATGCAGTCTCACCTTTCACAACATCCAAGTGTTCAAGTCAGAACGCACAGCACTGAACTGCCACTTAATGGAATGAGTTCCAAAATCTAACAGGTAAAAAAATGCTTCCATTTTTGGTTTTATCAACATTCAAGATAAACTCCTGGAAACTCAGTCGCGTTAATAACGCTCAAAAGAACAGTGTGTGCGTACTGAGCCTATTTTAAAAGCCAACCAGAAAGAAATCACCTGTCTAGGAGCGTCTGAGAGTTCAATCAAGCTAGCCAAGATTTCCTTAGTTGACACATACCTCGGTTTCCTCGAACAGCATACATCACTTCCACATCAATACAAAATTTTCCCATCTGCTCAACCACACGTCCAGTTTGCAGAGCCAATTCATAAGTTGGAGCTAAGCAAAGACACTTAAGGTAAAGTGAAAAAAAATTATGAGCAAACCTTTTGACAGCTGGAGCTGCAGCGTGTCTAGGGACTGGGGCAAGAAAGAATAGAAATGTCTAGCTGTAGAATTTGAGTTTAAAATGTCAACCTTGGTTGAAGGCATTTAATGGCTGGCAGATTGGGAGATTTATGAGATAGGGAGCAAGCTGTCTTTCATATATTCTTTTAGAAAAAGTCACAAGAGAATATCCAATGTGATATAACTACTAGGTACTATTATATTTGTAGACGGGAAATGCAAAAAGGAAATACTTGGAAGTCATAATATAAATCTAGGTCTTATCACTTTAATTATGGGTTATTATAATCTTCTAACTGGTCTTTCTGCTTCTAGCTTTCCTCCCTTCCCTTCCCCCAAATCTATTATTCCCAATATTCTACTTCCAATTTAATTTTCCTATTTCACTGCTCTGTGATTCATTTTACTGGCCTAAGGCATATGGTTCCCATATGCCAGGATAAAGTCCAAACTCCTTAGATTAGCATTCAAGGCTCTTCCACATGTGGATTCAATGCTTTATTCTATGACTCTTCCACTCCAGTTACTATGGTCTACTCACTGTTCTCACATACGGCATATATACATCCATCTGTTATTACTATGATAGTCTTCTTACCTGGGGTGGCTTCCTCTTCCCCTATATATTTAAATCCTACTCTTACATCAAGGTCAAATTCAAGTTGCACTGTTCTGCTAAAAATCACTATGATTCTGAGACCCTTTCTTAACCGCCCTAGTCCTGTAGCCCCTTATTTTTGTATCATTTAGGATTTAGCTTTTTCTACCCTTTTTTATTGTTGATTTTTGAACATTTATGTCCCATCTTCTCAATTAAAACTATGAAGCTTGGAGGCTAAAAAAGAATACTAGGTCTGTTTCCCCAATACCAACTATATAATACTTTGCACAGACTATGTCTAGAAGTAATGATGATGATGATGGTGGAGAAAAATGGATGTGTAAATCCATGGTTGTTACAGTCTGGGTATTATGATCCTAATATCAACTGGTTTAGACTGAAAGAGGGAAAATGTACCATGAAGATGCTGAAAAAATATTTTATATTTGTGTCTTAACTTTAATGCAATAAAACAATTAATTTTATACTATATGCAAGGTATTATAGAAATAAAAACAAAACAGCTCCTTCCTTCAAGAACTCTATGTTCTCCCAGAGGGGATACAATGTGAACAAAAATAAGGAAGTACAAAGTAATTTGAGGTAGGCAAGAGTACTAAACACTGGGAAATGGAAATGGGAAAAGGAAAGATTCAGGAAGAACAGGGCACCTAAGCTAGGTCTTGGAAAGGAGTACATCTGAAGAGTTGTGTGAATGAGTGAAGGCAGGCATTGAGATGCCAAATTTGAGGAACAGCAATCTTGTCTAATTAAATGGTAGAATAAAATAAGGTTAAAAAGATAGTTTGTAGTCATACTACAGGGGACCCAAATACTAGGCTAAGACTATGGCTAGATTTTTAACTAGGGAATAACATGGTCAGACCTGTGCCTGAGAAACATTATTTTGACAGTTGTGTGTATGAAATGGAGAGGTCAGAGAGAGGAAGCAGGGAAACTAGTTAAGGGGGCTATTGCAGTAACCAGCCAAGATTTGGTGAGGGCCTGAATTATGGTGATATGATTGACGAAAAGGATGAAGACAAGAGATGGTATGGAGGGCCTGGTGACTGAGTAGACAGACATTGGACATAAGGTAGAAGGAAGAATCTAAAGTGATTGTGAGGCTGTGAATCTTGGCAACTGGAAGAATGGATGCTCTCAGTAGAAATGGGGAAGCCTAGAGGAGGAGCACATTTAAATGAATGGATAAATTGTTATGGAAAGGTTAAGCCTGAAATGTTGCTGGGACATTCAGGTGGAGATATCAGGCATTTGACCATGAGGATTGGAATGCTGTAGAAATTAATATCCCATTGTTGCTTCAGTCGTGTCTGATTTTTCATGACCCCATTTGGGGTTTCTTGACAAAGATAATGGAGAAGTTTGCCATTTCCTTCTCTAGCTCAAGGCCACATAGCTTGTGTCTGAGGTTGGATTTTAACTCAGGAAGATGAGTCTTCCTGACTCCAAGGTCAGTGTTTTATGTACTATGCCACCTAACTGCCCTAGAGATTAATATTATATATAGATTTAAAAGTTCATTTACAAAAAGGTCATAAATGGAAAATGTCATAAAAGGTCATAAAAGAGAAAATGTAGAGAGAAAAGTAAAGAAAGCCAAAAAAAGAACCATGAGGAAAAATTACATTCATGGGGGTAAGTAGGATAATGATGAACTAGTAAAGAAAACAGAATGGTCATCCAGGTAGCAGAAATAGGCAAGAGTCATGTTCAAGAAAACCTGTTGGTAGCTGTATATTAGATGAAAGAGAGTGGGGAGGACTTTGAATCTAGGAGATCAATTATAGATAGCCAATAGAATTACCCAGATAATCCTGAACTAAAGTGGTGGCTGTGTAAGGAGAGAAAAGAGAATTGGATATAAGAAATGTTGGGGTGGTATAAATCTGGTAACTGAATGGATATATGGGGTGAAGGAGAGTAAGGAATTTAGGACAATATCAAGGTTTCAAACTCGGGAATGGTGGTACCCTCGATAGAAATGAGGAAATTGCATGGAAAAATAATGAGTTCTACTTTGGAATGTTGAGTTTAAGATGTCTCTGGGACATCCAGTTTGAAATAACCAATAGACAGTTGGTGATGTGAGACTGAAGCTCAGGAGGACTATTGCTGAATATATAGTTCTTGGGTTGAGGCAACTGGGTTTAAGTGACTTGCCCAGGGTCACACAGCTAGGAAGTGTTAAGTGTCTGAGATCAGATTTGAACTCAGGTCCTCCTGACTCCAGGGCTGGTGCTCTATCCACTGTGCCATCTAAGTGCCCCTGGATATATAATTCTGAGAATCATCTGAATAGAGATGATACTTAAACCTGAGGGAATTGATGGAATCACCAACAGAGATTGATTATGAGAGAAGAAAATGAGCAAGTGCCTCTCCTTTGAGAAGGGTGAAGAGGGTTTATGCTATTTTCCCCTGGCTGGCCATTACATACATTATAAGAGTTGACTGTACTATTTCACCTCTTTCTTACCTGTGGAAACAGCTCTGAGGCATTAACTCTGCTTAACATCGCCAAGACAAAAGCAGCTGTTTTGCCTGTTCCAGACTGGCTCTGTGCTATGAGGTTCTGGGGTCTACAGGATAATAGGAAAACATTAGGCCTTGAAGCAAGTCTAAGAAATGAAAATAAGCCACGACATTTTACTACAGCCCTTGGGACTTACGGATGTGCCAGCATCATGGGGAGGGCCATCTCCTGGATTTTTGATGGTCTGTTGAATCCCATTGCATAAATTCCTTTCAGTAACTCTTCCTTTCTATTAAAAATAAATCAAAGACTTAGAGGTCTGTGGCTAACTTATACTAATGAATTGTAGGCATTTCTTACATTGGAATATAGGACAATCTACCTATTCCTTCTCATACTGTGTGATTTCTGTTCCTATTCTCTCACAAATACCCCACAGAGGATCTACCCGATATTCTTGAGATCTTCTGAATGGTGAGGAGGGGAACACATGGCTTGCTCTCCTGTTATTCTTCATTCTGACTTACATGGCTATTTAAGACTTTAGAAAGATTTGAACAATAACTAAATGCTGCCAAATTATTTTTAATGGCTATGGACTGTGACTTATCTTTTAAAAATTATTTAATATAACTTTCTTGATGATCCAAGTATACACAAACAGCTCAATGCAGAGGACCAGAATTCTTGCACTTTCTCAATTACTTGCATATAAATTATTCACTTGGATTACCAAAAATAAATTTTGAATCTGAGAAAGGCTTCCTTGCCAACTATTCAGCAGAACCTATAAGGGTATGAAAACTAATTTTATTTACTCATTTTAAGTTAGCCAAGGCAAACTTAAGTTGAGATCAACATAATTCTATTTGTTCCAGGATCTTATTCCAAAATTCAACAGAAATGATTTCTGAATGATCAATGCTACTATCTCCTTTCATAATTGAAATTCCACCTCAGCAATAAGCACTATTGACATAGTATTGTAAGAGTTACAGAATATTTTATATACATTATCCATCTGCTCTTCTGAACAGACTGGGGAGGAAGCTTTTTTTCCCTCCTGACTGGACTTGTGATTTCATTGGTGTGGTGAACTCCCTGTGTGGAAAATCTCTGTACCAATACAGATCAGCACTCCACTTATATGTAGCTTATAGCTTTAGAAAGTTCCCTGGGACACTGACCAGTTAAGTGACTCACCCATGGTCACACAGTTCATATATCAGAGGCAGGACTTAACCCTAGGTCTTCCTGACTCCTCAACTCTTCAACCCCTCTATCCAATATGCCGCAGTAATTCATGAGACATTAACTTAAATGTATTATCCTTATATTAGAAATGGAGAAACTAATGATCAGAGAGTGACTTATTCATGGACACACACTGAATAAAAATCAGAGGCAGGATTTAAACTCAGGTTTTCTCTTGATTCCAGGTCTAGCTTTCTTTCCAGCTCGTCACAATCTTAAAAGCAAAGCAAGATACAATATTTTCTCCCCATCAACTGCTATTCAAAACAGATTTAGAAACAATATTTTAAATGTTTCTAATTTAGTTATAACTTAACTATTGTGAACATACATATCTCATTTCAACATTGAAAAAATGTCAGAAAGCAAATAAGTCCTTTCTTGATGCCCTGCCCCTTCATACTACTGACACAAACTTTCCTGAGCTATTGTTTTTGGCATTTTCTAAAGCTGACCCAGTAATAAAATACTCACAGTCGCAACTCTTCAAATGTCTTTACTGAATAGAGGGGAGAGCTAGGATCCTTCTGTAAGACTTCCACATGGTGAGTGGACTCTACTAAGGACTGTCGGATTAGTTTGTTCAAGAGTGAGTTGGCAGCCAAATCCACTGGGGGAAACAAAATAAAAATGGGACACTGTGGTAATAATAGCATATCTAGTGAACTATTTACACAGAATGCATCCATATTGAGAATTTACATTTTAATGCATCTGTGGTCATCTGTTTTCTTAATTAAAATTGGAAAAGACTGGAAAGGATGACACTGAATTAGGGGCAGCTGTCTTCTTTCTTTTGTAAGGGTATAGAACTTTCAATATTTTTACTACATATACCTGATCCCCGCCATAAGCAAACCCACATGCATCTAAGGCCCATTTCTTTCTTCTTTAATCCCTTAATGAATAATCCTTAAACCTACTTTTGCTTATCTCACTGTTACTTTATTCTTCTTCCCCCAAACAGACTTGGGCCATTCCTTTTTTTTTTTTTTTCTCCTACTCTTTCCTTTTTCTTTTCCTAAACAATTCTCATTCAAAATATTCAAAAAGGAATTTTTAATGGAGATTAACCTCACACAAAGCTGTGAAGAATAAACTAAATAGACTAAAACCAAAATGCCAAATACATATATGCAAATAAACATTTTACCCATATCCTCTTCTTCATCATCTTCAGAAATATTAATGGAAGCACCTGAAAGGAAGAAATATTCCCCCACCCCCCCAAAAAAGGGAAGGTAAGATATATAAATGTTGGGAAGGGATATACTCTAGCCTCTTCCCCTCTATTATGTGTTCTACAAGCCAATTAATACACTGCTTTCATGTCACCCTCCTACTAAATAATCTGCAATCTCTCCCCATTACTGACAGATTAAAATTTAAATTCCTTAGTTCATCACTTTACATTTGGGCTTGACAAGGTTGTATATACCTGTAATCCCTGTTACTTGGGGAAGAGGAGGCTGGTGGATTGCTTGAGTTTGGGAGTTCTGAGCTGCAAGAGGGCTAAAGTTGATCAGGAGTCCACACTAAGTCCAACACCAATATATTGGGCTCCTGGGAGCACCAGGCTGTTTAAGGAAAGGTGAACTGATCCAGGTCAGAAAAAGAGAGGTTAAAACTTCTGTGCTAAGCAGTTTTGGGATTGGGCATGTGAGTGGTTGTTGCACATTCCAGCCTAGGCAAAATAGGGTGATACAATCTCAAAACAAAACAGAAGCAAAACACCTACATTAATCTGGCCTTACCCTCCCTTTTTACTTTCTATTACTATCCTCTATGAATTCTGTATTTCAATTATATTGATTTATTCAATATACTCTGAACATGCTAAGCACATTCCTTTTTCTGTATCTTTGTTGGAAGTATTTTCCTGCCTTTTCTCTGTTTATCCAAATTTTACACATTTGTTCTGTTCAGATCTAATCCCTTCTATGAAATCACATCTGACCACCATACTTTTTTGTTGTTGTTGTTGTTTTTTGTTCTTCTGGCATTTACTACTTGTGTCTTACATTTGGCACTTATCATAACTATCTTATAACACACTGCATTGCTGTTATTATTACTATTTCATTTCTCATAGGAACATTCCCTTTGTTCACTTGGACATTATACACAAAGGATACTCAAAGTTTTGCACTTATAGAATGCTTTAAGGGACATAAAGCACTTTCTATACACCAATCATGTGAGGTATTGTAAATAATATGTCTGTAACATAAGGAATGTCTATGTTCCACCTAATAAGCCATTATATCCAGCTCTCTCCAGAGTTACCAATGATCTCTTTTTTTAAAATTTTATTTGCAAAACATATGTATGGGTAATTCTTCAACATTAACCCTTACATAGCTTTCTGTTACAAATTCCCCCCCCCCAACTCCCCACCCCTCTCCTAGATGGCAGGATATCCACTATATGTTAATTATGTTAAAATACTTGACAAATCGAATATATGTATACATATTTCCCAACTTATCCCAGTGATCTCTTAATTGTCAAATCTAATGACTCTTTTCCAGTCTCTATCCTTCTAGCCGTCTCTGTTGCCTTTGATATGGTAGATCATCCCCTTCATACTCTATCTAGGTTTTTATAATAATATTTTCTCTTGTTTTTTTTTTTCTACCTGTCTGATGACTTTTCTTCAGTTATCTGTGCTCAATTTTCATCTGCGTTATGCCCACTAACTCTGAGTATTCCCCAAAATTCTGTACCTACTCTCTTCTGACTCTATCACAAACTTCCTTTTGGAACATCTACAACCTGAATGTTTCCTAGCCACTTCAAATGCAATATGTGTTCAGAACAGAACTCACTGTCTTTCCCCCCAAATCCTCCCTTCTTTTCTGAACTTTTCTATCACTGTCCAGGACACCATGTACACAACTAATAAGTTCTAGAGCTAGGATTCAAGTACAACTTTCAAATCAAAGTCTAATATTTTTTGTTTACCACATGGCATCTCAAGAATGAATCCTTTACTTGCATAAAAACTGTAGAAACTCCAAACCAGAAAAAATCATTCATCTGTAAAATTTATATTTGCTAAAATTGCTTCCCTCATCTTTATCCTTTTTCTTTTTTTCTAGAACTTGGGCAAACATTTGCCTTAAGAACACAACAAAGATTTTTAGAAACACCTTTTCCCACAAAAACCTACACAACATGAAATCAATTTATTTTTGGTCTGCTGTCTGATTTTGTAGGCCTTCCTACATTGTCAAGGATTAATCATTTAAGCAATAAAGTTTATTTCTTATTTTAGCCACATGAGTTTATGCAGTCAGGTATAATTTAAAGTTAACATTCACCTGGGGCAGCTAGGTGGCAAAGTGGATAGAGCACCAGCCCTGAAGTCAGGAGGACCTGAGTTCAAATCTGACCTCAGACATGTAACAGCTGTGTGACCCTGGGCAAGTCACTTAACCCCAATTGCCTCAGCAAAAAAAAAAAAAAAGTTAACATTCATCCTCAAACACAGAGCCATCTCCAAAAACATTTGCCTAAGCAAAGGAATTATCCAAGGCTCAAGTTTTCTTTTAGCTAAGACTGATATTTTGTTTTCCCTTCTAGTTCACTGACAATAGTAGCAGTTATTCCTGAATGGAACCAAAGCTGTGACTACTTAGCTACAGAAAGGTAAAGTATGACCTCTTGTGGGCACTCCCCTTCCTCCAAATGCTTACACCAGGCCTATTTCCTTGGGTATTTTCAAATAACTGCTATGCCAATACAGCAACCAAAGGTTGAGAGATGTTTCTCCTCTTTCCCCAAAACGACTTAAGCTGAGGCTGTTTAATTAACATTTTGCTAACAAAATATATATGATTAGCTTGAATATTTAATTCAATATTTAAAACGATGCATTATTTTTGGTCAAGGTGGATATTCCCTCCATTTGTAACTCCTCTGCACCTTACCAGACAGTCGTTTCTCTTGTTTCATCCAATACCTTGGCCAAAATATTAATCATCCTGCTGCCAACTTTCTAGTGATGAGCCTTTCTGAATTTATCTATGCTGATCCTCAGACAACAAACATCCTTCATTGGATGCTTGAACTCCAATGGTATAGTTTGAAAACTTAGTAACCTTATGGAGTTAAAGTACTAGAGTGTTATTATAGTCATTTGTGCTTGAATTCTCCTATCTTCTCTCCTTGTACGTTCAAAGGAGAATTTAATACATTATTTAATTTCAATTTTATCCTCATTTCACTCAGATTAGATAATGCATTTCAATTCTCTGGGAAAGTACACAGGATAGGTGACATGAATGGTTGTGATTAAAAAGAAAAAAAAATTGGTAGCTGTGCAAGTGGAAACAATAAACAAAAGAACTATACCAATTCCATGAAAGAATAAAATTTATTCCTAGCTGGAGAGGAATCATGGTATGGTGGAGAGAGAACTGGCTTCCAAGCCAGTAAACTGTGAGTTCAAGTTCCACCTCTGACACTTACTGGCTGTGTGACCTTAGGCAAGTCATTTAATAGTTCAGTGTTCTAGGAAACTCTCTAAAACTATAAGTGGCAAAGAAAGTATCAACCTGCATTAGTAGAGAAAACTTTCTCACCATGGAATTTCCTATATCAGTGAAATCACAATTACAGGTCCATTCCCCAGTCTATTTCTACATTTATTTACTATATTTGCCTTTCAACTATAATGTGAATTTTCCCTATGGATACACATATATGCCTTTATACATATTTAACACATATAATTTATATGAAAATATATAAATTAATTCATAAACATATTTATACATAAATGCATGTATATCTATAATACAAATAGAAGACATATATATATATAAATATACAGATTTTCCAAAAGTCTTAATGCAATTTAAACATATTAAAGTTTTTATATATATTTTTATGTGTGTATATGTGTATACACATATAAAATAGAAAACTATATAACAAGATATATAATAAAACCTACATATAACAATTATAAAAGATATATTTTATAATATAATAGAATGAAACCACATGTATATTTACACATATGCATATAAATACTCAGACCTGAATTACTTTTCTATTTGTGCTTAGCCTTTTAGTAAATATTTTTTCATTCATTCATATTTTCTTTAGGAAATATTAATTAATCCTACCTCCTTTGACTATGTTTTACCCTTGTTCCCAATTTAGTCTGCATCATATTCATGTTTTTGCAGATACTTTGTTCCTTAGTTCTTTTCTTGTTTCATGTATATTGCCATTCTTTTTTTCCCCTCTCAACAACAGCTTCGATATCTTGGAGGACATAGACTAGAGTTTATGGACTAGAGCTATAAGGACATTAACTAGAGTTCCAGTGTCTTACAAGCAGGAAATTCTCCAATGGTAAATGAAGGGACACACATCAAATAGCCAATACATTTGCCCACAGGTATCACTAAACTTTATCTTAGCACCACTCACCTAGTCCAGGGACTGTGGTACTCTTAAGACCCCGAAGACTCTTCCGGGGAATGAGATTTGATAACTATTGAAAAACATAAATTTCAAGCAGTCTCAACTCGGGAATGTCAGGTCAGTACTCAGGACTGGAAGGGTTTGTACTTAATAATAATCAAGGATGCAATGACCCTGATGTGGTCCTAATACAATTAGAGTGGCCTGTGGTCATGGCTGCCCTAACTGGCGGCGTCTCTCTGCTGAACTACATAGCCGTCCACATATTTTCTTCTATTGCTATTAGTCCAAATTGTAGGGGATCTTTTCCTTATGGGGTATACAGATGCTAAACAAGGTCAGATCATTGCAGGTAGCTGCTGCTCGTTGGTTTACAAGGTGGAACTAGGATGAGACCCGCAGATAAGTCGGGGCAATTCCAATGTGCTCCTTTTTGCACCCCTTTCCTACCGTCTGGGTTCTTAAAGACAAGCAGCTTCTTTCCAGCAAGGGCTCCGGGTCTTCCCTCACCGGGATGTCCAGACTCGGTCACCCATCCCACTGTCTCCTCCCCAGATAATGTCCCAACAGCTCTTCCCCGCTCCTCCTCCCCATTTTGTCTCCAGGGAAGTCCCTGCCACCCCAGCTGCTTTCTGTCGCCTCCGGGTGGGTCTCTGGAGCAGTCTTCCTCCCGTCCCTCTCACTTCTTCCTCTTCTTCCCGA
>JAJPUD010011541.1:1358-54049 GCA_023553655.1 Myrmecobius fasciatus
TCTCTTTTGAGATTCTTTATGCAATCTTCCAGGTAAGCCTTCTGAAAGGGAGACCAGCTTAAGTCCACCTTTGTGGCTTTATCTGGGATGGTTTTCAGAATCTCAGGATCTGGGGACTTCTCTAGTTTCTCTCCATAAAAGCTGTCTATGGTGAGAGCTCTCTTCTTCTTGCTCATGATGTTTAGCTGAGGTATCAGTCACCAGCAGGGAATTCTGCAGCAGCAGCAGCAATTTTAATTTGCCCTGGGGCAATTTGCTGAGTTTACTTCCGGTCTGGGGCTGATCTGGCTAGATCCGCACTAGGACCACACTTTCAGCTGCTCTCAATCCACCCTTTATCAAAGGTAGACCTGCCAAAGCACCTGCCCACAAGCAGAGCAAAGTGGCCCAAGTGTCTCCCAGGGACTTCCTGGCAGCCTAAAATCTTCTGGTCCTTCCCAGCCCCGGACTTGCACCCCGGCTGCACACTGACGTCTGAGTGCTGGGAGCTGCTTGACCCCCTGCCCATCTAAAACTGACCTCAGAAGTTCTTTCAAAGTAAATATTTGATAGAAGTGCATTGTAGTCCAAGTGTTTGGTGGAGCCCTCACTCCAGAACCAATTCAGAGGCTCAATTTGTCTGGGTCTGAGGGAAGATCTCAGGAGCTCACAGAGGACGATGTCTGCAGTTCCCCATCTTGGCTCTGCCCCCCAGATTGTAAGCTTCTTGAGGGCTTTGAACAGATTTTTTTAACTTGTATTTATGTCCCCAGCATTCAGCATAGTTCCAGTAACATATTAATAACTTAATACATGCTTGTTTCTTTCATTCCTTCCTCTTTAGGTGGAAGAGATTTCCTCTTTTACTTTCCTTTCTATAAGGAATTATATCTTGTCATAGAAATAGCTACCCATCCCAAGCTATTGCACCACTAAGAAGCAGACCAAGTAAACTAGTGTCGAAGAAATTAGGGCTTGACCCACATCTAACACCACATACCAAGATTAGTTCTAAATGGGTTCATGATTTGGATATAACGAGTGATATTATAAGTAAATTAGAGGAACATAGTATAGTTTACCTCTCAGACCTCTGGAGATGGAATAAATTTATGTCCAAAGACGAACTGGAACTCTTAATTGAACACCAGATAGATAATTTTGACTATATTAAGTTAAAAAGGTTTTGTACAAACAAAACTAATGTGGACAAGATTAGGAGGGAAGCAATAAATTGGGAAATCATCTTTACATTTAAGGGTTCTGATAAAGGCCTCATTTCTAAAATATATAGAGAATTGTCTCATATTTATAAGAATTCAAGCCATTCTCCAATCGATAAATGGTCAAAGGATATGAACAGACAATTTTCAGATGATAAAATTAAAACTATTTGTAGTCATATGAAAAAGTGCTCAAATCACTATTGATCAGAGAAATGCAAATTAAGACAACTCTGAGGTGCCACTACACATCTGTCAGATTGGCTAAAATGACAGGAAATGATAATGATGATATTGGCGGGGATGTGGACAAACTGGGACACTGATACATTGTTGGTGGAACTGTGAATAGATCCAACCATTCTGGAGAGCAATTTGGAACTATGCCCAAAAAATGATCAAACTGTGTATACTCTTTGACCCAGCAGTATTTCTATTGGGCTTATATCCCAAAGAGATCTTAAAGGAAGAAAAGGGCCCCACATGTGCAAGAATGTGTGTGGCAGCCCTTTTTGTAGTGGCTAGAAACTGAAAACAGAATGGATGACCATCAGTTGGAGAATGGCTGAACAAATTATGGTATATGAATGTTATGGAATATTATTGTTCTATAAGAAACGATCAGCACGAAGATTTCAGAGAGGCCTGGAGAGACTTGCATGGACTGATGCTTAGCAAAGTGAGCAGAACCAGGAGATCATTATACACAGCAATAACAAGACTATATGATGATCACTTCTGATGGACGTGGCTGTCATCAACAATGAAATGCTTCAAAACAGTTCCAATTGTTCAGTGAAGAAAGCCATATACACCCAGAGAGAGGGATATAAAATGTGGACCACAACATAACATTTCCATGCTCTCTATTGATATTTGCTTGCATTGTGTTTCCTTTCTCAGATTTTTTTTTGTAGATACGATTTTTCTTGCACAACAAGATGTGTGGAAATATGTATACATATATTTGATTTATCAAGTATTTTAACATAATTAACATGTACTGGACTTCCTGCCATCTAGGAGAGGGGTGGGGACTAGGGGGGAAAAACTTGTAACAGAAAGCTTTTTAAGGGTCAATGTTGAAGAATTACCCATACATATGTTTTGCAAATAAAAAGTTTAAAAAAAGAAGCAGACCAAGTAAGTAAAAATCAGTAATTATTAATAACCATTCATATTTATATAGTAGTTACTATGTGTCAAACACTATGCTGTTTTTATAATTATTATTTCATTTGATCCTCCCTAGGAGGTAGATGCTATAATTATCCTAATTTTTACAAATAAGGAAATTGAGCCAAACAGAAATGAGGTAATTTTCTCAGGATCACTAAGCAGTAAACTTCTGAGATGGGATTTGAATTCAGGTCTTCCTGCATCCAGCCCCTATGTTCCATATGTTGTCCCTGAGAATAAAGTCAACTCTTATTGTCAATTGTTGAAGTAGAGGGGGGGGGGACAGGAAAAGAAAGTCCAGTGAGTGACTATCCCAACAGAAATTCATTGCCTGGGGGAATAGCTTGAAAACAATAATAACAGTACAAAAGGACAATGCCAAAGAAATGAGTGGTCTTGATTACATAGATCCTCAAAACATATAATACTTTAATAGTATATTCCAACTTATATTCCACTCTTTTCACTGACATTATACAATTGTGGAAAAGTATACTACAAGCTTATGAAGATTAATTGTAACCACTGTTCTTTCTCTGCTGTCTCAAAAAATGCCTTTGCTAATTGTGTCTACTGAATGACTATTAAGCTCAATGGTGAAGGACTGAAGTACTAAAGTTTTTAGAGCCATAGGTTAACTTGAATTTAAGGGAAATAGCCTTCCTAATAGCCAATTCTGAAAGTTTAAGTTGTATGGGTGGTTACAAAAGGGTTGTACAAATGGAAAATTACTAAAACAAGGGAAAAATTATCTAAAACCTCTGTCTTTTCAGTTTCTGAAATATGTATATTATGCTACACATAGATATATGAAACCTATTATGCCCACTGTCATGCCATATCCTACACCAATTGAAAGTTAAGTTATTTTAAGCTTTCTTTACCCTAATAATGAGATAAAAAACAATGATGTTTCATTTTCCCAGTATTACCAAAAAGTGAGTCATTGCATGTGAGTGAATTTCTAGATATATGAAACTTACCTCTCTAAGAACAAGATTTTTCTTAATTTTCAGTATTTTTCATGAAAAATTTTTGATAACATATCTCCACTCCCCCATGCAGTCTTTAGCAATATACAAAGAACATAATTGGAACTTCTTCTTAATGGCATGGTTTATAAACATAAATTGCTCTACACCACATGATACCTATAAAAGTTATTACAGTAGACAGAGTCATTTATCATTACACTGAATAGTCCAAAGCCATTGTGATATGTTTTGTTTTCTTTTCTCATATGGAAAAATTAGTTTTCTTCTCCTTTCTAATAATCTGCAATCACTTCCTATAGTTATTAGTGGAACCACCTGTAACAGCTTACTTTTACTTCTTTAAATTAGCTACTTTTAATCTGATATAAGATGGGGAACAAAGTATCTGGATTTTGTGGAATTATATCAAAGATAAGAAAACAGGTTTCAAATTAGAAGAACAGGGGGCAGCTAGGTGGTGCAGTGGTTAGAGCACCAGCCCTGAAGTCAGGAGGACCTGAGTTCAAATCTGGTCTCAGACACTTCCTAGCTGTGTGACCCTGGTCAAGTCACTTAACCCCAATTGCCTCAGCAAATTAGAAGAACATAGGATAGGTTACCTCTCAGATCTGTGGAGGAAGAACAAATTTATGACCAAAGAATAACTGGAGATCATTATTGATCAAAAAAGATATAATTTTAATTATATTAAGTTAAAAAGTTTTTGTACAAACAAAACTAATGCTGACAGGATTAGAAGGGAAGCAATAAATTGGGAAAACATTTTTACATTCAAAGGTTATAATAAAGGCCTCATTTCTAATATATAGAGAGAATTGACTCAAATTTGCAAGATTCAAGCCATTCTCCAATTGATAAATGGTCAAAGGATATGAAAAGACAATTTTCAGATGAAGATATTAAAACAATTTCTAGTCATGTGAAAGGGCGCTCCAAATCATTATTGATCAGAGAAATGAAAATTAAGACAACCAGTCTTACCACTACACACCTGTCAGATTGGCTGAAATGACAGGAAAAGATGAAAAGGAATAAATGGAATGCTGATATTTGTTGGTGGAACTGTGAACAGATCGAACCATTTTAGAGAGCAATTTGGAACTATGCTCAAAAAGTTATCAAACTGAATGGATGCCCATCAGTTGGAGAATGGCTGAACAAATTATGGTATATTAATATTATGGAATATTATTGTTCTGTAAGAAATGACCGGCAGGATGATTTTAGAGAGCACTTAATGAACTGAAGCTAAGTGAAATGAGCAGAACTAGGAGATCATTATATCTGGAAACAACAAGATTATACGATGATCAATTCTGATGGACATGACTTTCTTCAACAATAAAAAAAGAAAATAAAAGAAGTCACATAAATAAAAAGAAAAGAGAAAAAGAAAATAGGTTTCATATCCATAAAATGCATAAACTTTGTGACATCTATTTATCTATTTTGGCTACTCAGAAGTTTATAATGCTGCCTTCCTGGGTCTTGGCTATGATTTGTTTAGTTAATATTTCTAACAAGTGTCTTCTAGATAAAGTGCTACTTTATTTAATTTAAATAGTGCATGTATGTGTTCATCAGTGTTTGTTGTTCAGTCATTTTTCAGTCATGTACAACTCCCATTTCGGGTTTTGTTGGCAAAGATACTAGAGTGGTTTGCCATTTCCTTCTCCAGTGCATTTTACAGATGAGGAAACTGAGGCAAACAGGATTAACTGACTTAAGAGTCATACACCTTGTAAATTAGACCTTGAATAGGTCTAACACTCTATCCACTATACCATCTATAAACACATACATTCATAAACACATACGTATTCATAAATATGTAGAAACATATGTACACACATGTGTGTGAGAGAGTGTATGTGTGTGTGTGTGTGTGTGTGTAGGTTGGGTTTGAACTCAGATTCCATATAAAACCTTGGAAACAAATCCTAAATTAACAATGGAACCCAAATTGCTTGGAAATTGGCCTTTACTGGAACCAAGAATCTCTGGGAATCCATTTAACATCCTGAACTACCATATGAGAACCATTTGGATCACCCAGTAGATAGAAATAATTCTTTTGGTTTCATTATTGGCCATTCTAACAGGCAAGGAAAAATTTCTTTTCCTATAGGAGTTAGCCCTAAATTTAACTATAGGTCTTTAACTGACTTTCAGACTTCTCTGCTATATAAATAGGCCCCAGAAAGATTGTTCAGAACACTTCAGAGACACAAAGTCCGATAAACTGCAGCAAATTTGAAAATGAGCCAAAAGGATTAATAGAAACAGTTTTGTTGCTGTCTTGTTTCCTTTCCTAATTAATATTTATGTACTTGTTCCAGAGACATAGCTGTGTGCTTAAGAATACACTATTGCAATATTGCCTGATACAGCTGTTTTTATAATAGTGGTTCATTTGTTTGTAGCTTATTGACAGCCTTGTACAGAGGTAATTAAATTTCCTACTTGGGAAGAGGCGTGTCTCCTCCCCCCCAAAAAAAAGACAAAATGGACAAGACTAGATAGATGGAATACAAAAACAATGGGGAAGATTAGGATGCAAAATACAAAGCACTGATAATGACAAAAAAAAAAAGAAAAGATTCTATGAAGGTACAGGGAAAAGGAAATGTGTCAAGATCTGCTCTATTAAGGAGGTAAAATAAACAGACACCTCCCTATATTCAGGTGACATATAAGAGCTGTCATTATTAGGACTGAATGTCTGCACAAAAGAAAAGTCATTTTCAATAAGGAAAGATGTTTGTGGATGGTACATGTTAGTTCTCTCCACAATGACTGTTATGACAATCCAATGGTGATAAATCACAATTACCACAGCTTCTTCTCTGGGATTTTCATTCATACCACCACAATCATGTGACAAAGTTTCAATTTAGAGCTGTTGTAGCACAGAATCCAGAATATGAGCTGATGGTCAGCTCAGCAACTTAGAAGGCTACTGAACCAGTAAGGATTCCAAGAACTCCCTTTCCTTGAAAGAAAAGATTCTCTCTGTTACCAGTTAGTAATTCTTTCTTGCTTCTACCAACACTCTCCTTATCCCCCAAGAAATAAAAAGTCATGACAGCTTTCTGGACCTGCCTTCAATTTTAAGGACAAATTCAGATGATACTTTATCACATAACATTTATAGAGCATTCACTTACTGCAGTCACTGATTAGTTATTAGCCAATTCTTGATAGATGACTTTGTTGCTCCTGAATTTTTCTGAGGGCATTAAAAAGCAGTAATTCTTGGGGGAATGGGGTAGGAGAACAATCTACCCAGAAAGCCTAGGTAATCAATTTCTCCAAGGAACTTCCCCATGTGGAGTAAGGTTGAAGCTTATGAGGACCAGGCCCTTTCAGAGAGCATGATCCAGTACCACCCCCAATGCCTGCCTGCTTCCCCTGAGCTACAGCATGAAGACCCCTTTCTAGTGTCATACCTGCCAATAATGCAAAATGAGTTCATCATCTGCTTCCTGTCTAAGGTTCCCATGTGAGTGTCCAGTTTCCTTTCTCTCCCTCCCAAAAAAGCCCTCTGATATTTTGGAACAAATGCTGCAGAGGCAGGCAGTTTATTAATAAAACATTTGCCTTTCCTAATTCAGGCAGCACATAATTTAAAGTGACATTGCTGTTATGTTCACAGTTGTTTTTAGCACCACTGAGAGATGCATATATTTATCTCCGTTTGGGGAAGCACCCGTTATATGTGTAGTTATTCATTAAAGGAACAGGTTATCTACTTGCAGCTTTTCCAGCTTTGCCTACTGTCTCACAGGGTTTGTGTGAGTCTCTAGATACATCTCTCACAGATAACCAGGGATTAGCCAAAGAGGAAAATTGGAGTTTAAAAAGAAAAAGTTTAAATCTCTTAAAGGCATAGTAGTATCATCAATTACCTTTTCAAAGGGACTGCTCAGATACTACATTCTAAGCATTGATGTTGTTTTATTATGTGCCCCAGTCATGAAGGTACTAGCTCTACTCTTTATCTGAAAAACAGTGTAGTACTAATTGCAGTTTGTTGCAAGGAAATCAAGGACTGCTGTCTCCAGCCCCGGCTTCAGGTTTCAACTCATAGCTGAGGTTTTTTTTTTTTTTTTTTTTAGCAATATACTGTGAAACTTAACTTTGTTCCTGATGCTTAAAGCAGATAGGAACCAAAAGGATAATATCTTGGAAGTTGAAGATCTTAAATTCAGGAAGCCTAAGCCTCTTGGGGCGTTGTTCTTTGAATGTTGAGAAGAAACTTTACATTTTCCCAGAGTCTTTACCTAGAAGTTAAGAGAAATTATTGTTTCTTTCTTGTATTAATAGCTATTTATTGAATCAAAACCAAGCATTTTCCCCACCTCTACCTCCACATTTAGAAATCAACCAGTATGAGAAATCTTGGAGAAAATACCAAAGTTAAGATCAAATCAAAGACAGTAAAAGAAATTCTAAGTTTGGGTAAAAGGGTGAATTCCTGCTTATTAGGTTTACTCAGCTCTGGGAAAATGTACATTCTCCCTTTTGTCATACATATGAACATTGATAAGTCTTTTTGACCAATATTTGGGTGGTCAGTGTCAGGTACCTCAAGACTCTCATTGAAACATAATATATTTCTCATTATAATAATCATTCCCTCATTAATTGTTAACCAATCAGAGTTGCCACCCTTAGGAATACTCACTCTTCAAGGGCATATTAACTTGTGAGCTCACGGCCATGAGAAATCTTTGGTATTTTTTTATTAATAATATGATAATTTATTTTTTAAATTATTAAATTACCCAGAAGCTGTTTCTTAAACTTTTAAAATCTCACAGATTCATCCCTTACCCTCCAAATCCCATCAGCTGCCAAATTTTATGCATTTTATTTTCCCACAATATGTCTTGTATCCAATACCATCTCTCCACCAGTCAGTTCAGACCCTCATCACTATTCTCTTGTACTATTTTAAGAGATTCCTCATTGCTTTTTCTGTGTCAAGTATCTTTACTCTCAAAAAGGACTCACAGATGCAAAAATGTTTGTGGCAACCTTTTTTGTAATGGTAAGAAACTGGAAACTGAATGGATGCCCATCAATTGGAGAATGGCTGAATAAATTATGGTATATGAATGCTATGGAATATTATTGTTCTGTAAGAAACGACCAGCAGGATGATTTCAGAGAGGCCTGGAGAGACTTGCATGAACTAATGCTGAGTGAAATGAGCAGAACCAGGAGATCATTATACTTGGAAACAACAAGATTATACAATGGTCATGTCTGATGGACATGGCTCTGTTTAACAATGGGATGATTCAGACCAGCTCCAATGGTCTTGGTGATGAAGAGAGCCATCTACACCCAGAGAGAGGACTGTGGGAACCGAGTGTGGATGACAACATAATATTTTTGCTCTTTCTGTTGTTGTTTTCTTGAATTTTGTTTTCTTTCTCAAATTTTTCACTTTTAATCTGATTTTTCTTGTGCAGCACAATAATTGTAGAAATATGTACAGAATTTCACATTTAATAAGTATTGGATTACTTGCCATCTAGGGGAGGAGATGGGGAGAAGGGAGGAAAATTTGGAACAAAAGGTTTTGCAAGAGTCAGTGTTGAAAAATTATTCATAAATATATTTTGAACATAAAAAGCTTTATTTTTTTAAAAAGGAAAGCAAAAAAAAAAAACCCTTTCTCCAATCCAATTATAAAACTGATATTCCTCTAGCACAGATTTGGCTCTGCTATCCTTCTGCTCAATACACTCCAATGGTTTCCCAAATGCTTCCAAGATCAAAAGCAAACTATTCTGTTCAGTCTTTAGAATAGTCACAAATTGGGGCAGCTAGGTGGCGCAGTGGTTAGAGCACCAGCCCTGAAGTCAGGAGGACCTGAGTTCAAATCTGGTCTCAGACACTTCCTAGCTGTGTGACCCTGGGCAAGTCACTTAACCCCAATTGCCTCAGCAAAAAGCAAAAAAAAAAAAAAAAGAATAGTCACAAATTGATTCCAATCTACTTTTCTAGGCTTACATACATCACTCCTTTGTACACTGTATATGCAATCTTTGGCCCATCTAAACTGATCTTGCTATTCCTCATTTATCCTAGTTTATCTCCCATCTTCATATCTTTACCCAGGCTATCTTTCAAATCTGAAATTCATTCCCTCCTTCTCACTACATCTTGCAATCTTTCATTTCCTTCCAAGCTCAGCCCAATCATCGTTTCCTACATGAAGCTCTTAGTGCTCCCTCCACACAATTATCTTAAATTTATTTTTATAGCAATGTGGCAACAAAAAGGTATTTTTACACATACACACATACGTGTATGTATATATATATATGTATATATATATGTATATACATATATATATATATATATATAAAATTTCTCTGGATAGAATGTAAATGATTCAGGAACAAGAACTACTTTCTTATTCTCAGAACCTAGCATAGTACCTAGCTTATACTAAACACTTAATTGATTGTTTGAATGATTTTAGAAGGACCAGAAGAGAGTTGCTCAAATGAGCAAGGATTTGAGAGTAGCCAAAAAAGAAATAATAAAGGAATTGAAATTATTCAGTCAAGATATTGATCACTGGTGATTTGGAAACAACATAGGATTAAGAATTCGAAGATATTGGTTCTACAACCAACTCTACCACTCCCCAATATAAAACAATACAACCACAGCCAGTTAAGTATCTACTGGTATCTTATTTTGCCAGGCAATCTTCAGAATATTCCTAAGACAATTCAAATGGACGTGATTAAGTTTCCTGTCATGGTGCTGGTATACTGTTGTTTTTTCATAGAATACAACAATAAGGTCAATGCAATGGCTCTGTCGACCTTCAAAGGTCCCATCTTGAACTATACCAAGCAAAAATGATGCAGGACACTGTGAAGGTCTCCCTTAAGAACTTTAGAATTGATTGCATTACATAGGAGACACAGGCCCAGGGCTGTCCAGCATGGTGTGCCATCATCAGACAGGACATTGTGCTCCATGAACAAAGAAGAACTGAATTAGCTCAGAAGAAACATGAGATGTGCCAAGTTAGAGATGTTCCTAGGAATGTCTGAACTGTGGCAGAGCATTACAAGCTTGTATTCATCTGATCAGCCATAATCAGACATACTTCAACTTGACTCTAACATGGTAATGCAATTTTGTCCCTCTTTGAGAATGAAGGACAACAACCAAGTATCTGCTATGGGAAAGGTACTGGGAATACTCAACCAAAAAAAGAATAATATTTATCTTCAAGGAATTTGAATTCTACTGAGGATATACACCAAATTAGAAAAGACACTATAGCTTGAAGAAAGAGAATGTGTCAATAATAAAAAAATCAGAAAAAGAAAAAGAAACATTTTCCTGCTAGTGGTCTATGTAAGCAGAGCCTTGAAAGAAGCCAGGAATTCTTAGAAGCCAAGGTGAGAAATGAATATATTATAGTTTTGGATGACAGCTTGCAAAGGCATGGAGAGAGATGAAGTGCCAAGTTTGTGGAAGAATGCATGTACCAGTTTGACCAGGTCACATAATGTCTGACAGGGAAAAATGTGAAATAAGCCTGAATTTATGTGCCAAGCTGGGGGAATTTGCATTTTATCCGAGAGTAAATAAGCTGCCATTTTAATTTCTTGATCAGAAACATAATATGATCAGACTAGTTGAGTTCTATTTATCAAGTACCACTTCTCTGGACCTCAGTTCTCTTTACTATAAAATGAAGGATTAAATTATATGATATCTAAAAATTTGTTCCCTGTCAAATTTGATGATTTAGCATGGTACTATTATTTGTAGAAAGAGATCAAGAGTGCAAGTTACAGAATAGTCTTGGTCCTGATTTTGGAAACAGGCTGTGTGAATTTAAGTGAAATTGGGACTCAGTTTCCTTATCTGTTGCATGTCATTTGCTAATTTGAAAAGCATCCAAAGAAGGACAAACAAGATAGTGAAATGCCTTGGAAAATTCATTTATTCATTGATAAAATACTACAGATTCAAGACCAGAAAAAATAGATGGGAAGATAGATACATATTTAGATAGATATACAGATGAAAAAATTAATGAATGGCTGCACAAATAAATAAAAATAGTTCCTGCACACACACACATACACACACACATATACATATAAGAATTGGTTGAAGGAAGTGAGAATGTTTAGATTAGAAAAGAGAAAAAAATATGAGTTATATGGGCTTTCTTCAATTATTTGAAAGGTTGATATGTGAATGAGAGGTCAGACTTCTCTATTTGGACTCCTTTTGTATGTTAAATCCCCCTTTGAAATATAAGGTCCTTGAGGGCAGGTATTTTTTGTTACTATTAATTGTATCCCCAGCACTCAGCACAGTGTCTAGAACATAATAGGTTATTAATAAATGCTTACCAGATTAGGTGTCATTTGACCAGCAGATACAACTAGGAGCAATAGGAAGAAGTTAAAAGAGACAGCAAGTAGGAAAAATCTTGCTAATCATTCATGTTATCCAAAAATTGAATGGGCTCTCTTGGAAGGGGATGGATTTCTTTCCACTGCAGGTCCCCGAGGAAAGACTGCTTAATTATTTATATTCTTGGGAAGATTTGTGTTCATTTATGGATTAAACTAGTTAGCCTCTGAGATTCCTCCTGAAATTTTCTGTGATTCCCTAAAGCATATGATCTCCAAGGTCTTTTCCAAGTATAGAATGCTAATTTTCTAATTTCTCAGCCTTTCTCCCAATCTCAGCTTGGTACAATAAGCAAAGCATTTATTATCAATATAAGTTTTGAATAGTCTCCATCCACTTAGCATTTCCCATTCTAATAAATAGATCTTTGCTGCCCAATTTCCACCAACTTTTTTTTTTAACAAATAAGGCTCTTACTATGAGCATCATAAGATTCATCTTCAATTAAACCATATCATAAACACATTCTGTAAAGACAAACTGACTTGGCACGTAATTTCAAAACACATTTGAAATGTTTCCTTGTTCTTTTTTTTAAAATAAGAAGCCCCTCCAATCAGCATGAGGTGGAATGAGCTGTGTCTGTAATGCTCCTGATAACATATGCATCTCAAATACAGTCAACTAATTAACCACAATCGTGCAGCAAGTACACATATTACTGCATCAACAGTACCCAAGCAAGCATCTTAGTTCCTCTGAGAAAAGGGATTAACCTTTGTCTCTCAATTTAAGAATCCAGAAAGATGTTACAAACAATTACCCTTGGCATCAATCATCATTACTGAATTTGTGAGCAGTTGAATCCCTCAAATTCTAGTGTTTTCAGATATGACAGCATTGTTTAGAGAATCATTGTATTGAGGGCTGAAAAGGACCCCAGAGGTCAGCTAAGTCACCCTCTCATTTTACAAAAGAGGAAACCAAGGTGTAAAAGAGGTTAAATAATTGCTTAGGACCAAAAAGGTAATAATCAGCATAAGTGAGGGTCAGATACAGAATTATTTTGTCTCTGTCATGCTATTAAGGTCATGCCAGCAATGAACAAGTGTGATGTCAACAACCTTGAAGTCTTGTGCCTTCTACGGCACTTGGTGGAGTTGGGGTACCATGAGAAAGAGAAAATGTTGCATAGGCTCTTGCTGGCTAGACATCTGTCCTCAGCAATTTCCAAACAGACAACATGGACACTGAGACATGGTGAAGAAAGTAGAAAAGGTAGAAATGATGACCCTGACAGTAAAAATAGTAAAAATTAAAATGGCTCTTAAATGTCACAGTCTTATACATTAGAATCAGTTCAAAGGAACTTGAAAGACCTTCTAATTCAAATTTCTAATTTTCTAAGTGAAGACCTAGCAAAGTGACTTGTTCAAAGTCACACAGTCAAAGTTCATGATAGAAAGGAGACTAAAAGTAATGTTTCTAGAATCTTCTGCTTTTTTACACCATACTTCTTTTCTGATAAAACCCTCTAGAACAGGAGCAGACTGGAGCTAGTTCCAACTGACTTGTGAAAATTCTTGGTTAAATTTTCAGTGTGAGCTTTATACTTCAGAAAACAGCAAATGCTACAAACCAGGACTTGCTTTACTGTTTTTCTGATTGTGTAGACTTAAGTGATGGAAAGTATGTTACATATTAAATACATATTAAACTTTAAAATGTGTCATGTGTTATTTATATATATATATATATATATATATATATATTTGTGTGTGTGTGTATAGAAGAACTGTTACTAAACATTTACCAGCATATTTGTACTCTAAAGCTTCTGATTATTTTATTCTAAGGCCTGAGATGTTTTTGGTCTCATGGGAAGCTCTGCCATATTCCTGAGCATGGGATTCCATACTCAGGAACATTCCCAGTATCATCTTCTTGGAACATTCATGCTAAAGTTCACTAAATGGAAAAGATGATTGTAAGGGATAGGGACAGAGCTCCCTGTTGCCAGCCTTTTCTAAATAATAGAGAATACTTAGGATAATATAAATGGCTATCCAGTCCCCAAAACAGCTTAAATCATTCAGCTAGGGACTATCTTGACTGACCACTGTCTCTAAGGAAGATAAGAAAGAGAAACTGTTCCCATAAATTCAATGAACAACTCTTTTTTTTTTCCTTTTCCTTTCTCTTTATTTTTTATGAAGGGGCAAAGAGTGGGGGGAGAAGGAATAATTGTATTGTAAATGGGTGTGGCCCTTCTAATCCAGTATGCTAAGCATTGGTTCAAGAGTAATCTTTAGTATTTCTACAAATTTGTTATTCCCTTTGTTCTAGGGGGTTAATGAATGGGCACAGAACCATTCAAACTATATACACCTGTTAAGGACCATAGAAGATTGCTCCCATAGCACCCACCCACCAGTAACTTGCCCCTTCTTTATTTTTGCATAACACTTTGTTCGAGTGTGTGACTTTTAGGTTATTCTTTTGGGTTTCAAGTTCCTCCTATCTATATGAAATGAGAGTTGGAGGACCCAGATAATCTCTAAGATTCCTTTCACCTCTAATATTCTGGATTCTTTCATTTCTCTTATAACATTTCTCAATATGAATTAAATGAAAGTAATTAATATACTTATCTTATTTTTCTTGCACACCAATGATAAGTTTGGAAATATGTATACATATATTCGATTTGCCAATATTTTAACATAATTAACATGTAGTGGATATCCTGCCATCTAGGGGAGGGGTGGGGAGTTGGGGGAAAAATTTGTAACGGAAAGCTATGTAAGGGTTATTGTTGAAGAATTACCCACACATATGTTATGCAAATAAAATAAAAATTAAAAAAAATATATACTTATCTTAACTTTTCTTTCCTTAAGGACCTGGTCTATGTTTTATTAATCTTTGCACATGTTTCCCTCCCCCTCCCACACATGTTTCTCTTTTTCCTTCCTTTTAGAGCAGTTAGTAGATAGGAACACAAGGATGTTCAGCAACAAGCAATGATTTGTCCAAAATTAGATAACTAATTAGTTGGAGAGGCAGGACTATAATCCAGATTTTCATATTTCTATTTCTAAATTCTTTCCAATACATTATTTTTTAATGGTGAAGAGGCAGCTCTTTGCCTATACTTTTTGTGAGCATATTACTTCTACTACTTAGTAGGGAAAGAAGCATTTATTAATCATTTATTATGTGTCAAGCACTGTGCCAAGCACTTTACAAATGTTATCAAATGTTTGCAAATGTAGGGATTTGGGGAGGGATGTATTTTTATTAGCCCCATTGAGGAAAATGGAAGCAAGCAGAACTTAATTGAATTGACCAGAGTCACAAAGCTAGGAATGTCTAAGTTACTCATAACTAATACACATCTAATTCCAAGTTCAGTATTCTTTCTATTACTAACTCAGATTCACAGAATGCTTTAAATTTTAAAAAAATACATTTTAAAAAGACACTTTTGCTCACAACATCCCTGAGGGAGATTATACAGACATAATTACTCCCATTTTTACAAATGAGGAGTCCAAAACTCAGAAAGGCAAATTGACCTACCTATCCATGATCATATTGTCTGGAAATAGAGGAACCTGGACTTGATCCCAGGATCAGTAATTTTATCACTTCATCATACTTCCTTTCAAGCATCTAGTGGCAAACATGTCACCACATATTTGGAAGAATTATCTTTTCTATTTTTATTTCTTTCTCCTATTTTTCTTCTCTTTCACTATCCAAGTGGGTCACAAATTTGAAAGGAAATATTACCAGATATCCAGTTCAAGAAGTTAAAAAACGTTTATTCAATTTCTAAAACTTTTAGGGATCCTACAAGTTAAACTTTAATTATGGATATATATTATGGAATAATACAAGACAAATGTATCTAAATCTCCTAAACTGTATTACTAAATTGTATACTCTTCATATAATCCATCAGCCTGGTCATTTAAAGTCTTCAAAATATCTGGATCTTCATTTCTTTCTTTGCTTATTTCATACTACTTCCTCCAAACACTATACATTCCAACTGATCTAGATTATTAGCTAGTCTTTAACTTGACATTCTATCCCTAGTTTCTTTTCACTTTTCATATGTCAAGAGGTGAAAGCAACCTCAGAAGAAATCATCTTTTTACTGATTAGGAAAATAAGAAAGTAAGTGACTCACTCAATGTTACAATACTAATAAGTGATAGAACTAGGATTTGAATTCAAATCCCATGACTGGCATGTTCAGTGTTTTTCACAATGTACCACAGGTAAACTCTGGAATTCATTCCATCTTCTAAGAAACTTCACCTTCTTTTAAGGCTCATGTGATACATCCTATAGGAAATTCGCCTTAATCTCCTCTCCTCCATTTGTTAGTGGTTTCTCCCTTCTCAAATGTCTTCATATGAACTTATCTGTATAGAAGTGTTACCTCCCTAGTAAAGGATAAGTTTTTTGAGGTAAGGATAGTCTTATTTTTGTCTTTATGTTGCTAATCTGTAGCATCATACTTTGTCCATAGCAATAATTTAATAAATGTGAGACGATGAAATGAGACAGGCTTTTTTATAAAGAAAAGTACAAATAAAGCATGGAGTTTCAAAAAAAATACTGCATCTTCTTACTGAGCAACATGGACTATAAGGTCTTAGTCATTCACTGTTGCAGTGGTTTGTTTTTAAGCCCCTGAGATAAAATTTTGCTAGCATCACAATGCTTGGGCACAAACAAGGATGCTAACAAAAATGTTCATTTCAAGCCCCATTGGAAACAGAAGAAAATAATCAATACTGGCCAAATAAAAGAGTGCAGTCTTGCCAGAGAAATACCAACCCAGAGGCTTGAAAATAATCTGTTTTGGGGATAATGAACAAGTTTTGATTTTTTAAGTGGTATTCATTATTCTGCACAAATCCTTCAAATTCCTCCTAAGCCTCATCTAGATCGAATGTAAACCTTCATGAAATATTTATACAGATGCAATGTAATGAAATGTAATGTGAATACCACTGTATGTGGAGTCAAGACCTATCCCTCATCTCTGATTTAGCAGTATTTAGCTGTATCACCTGGGGAAATCAATTCACTTCTCTGGAAACCAGTTTCCTCATCTATAAAAATCAAGGAGATTGAACTAGTTGATCACTATAGACCCACCTCTAATATTCACCAAGAATGGTTTCGGAATCTATTTCATTCATGAATATTAATAACATAGGGTTTTAAGCTTGAGGTTGGGGGGCTGAAGGATAGTAGAAATCATAGCATTTAAGATTTATAACTGGAAAATACTGTACAGATTCCTTAGCTAACATTTTACCGATGAGAACATGGAGACTCAAATAGATAAAATAACTTATCCAAGACCACACAACCAAATATTCAAACTCAACTCTTCATATTCTCAAATCAAGTATTCTTTAGATTACTCTCAGGATTTTTTTTCAAATAGGCAATGTTACATTTTTTCAACTGCCAGCAAAAAGAGTTGTTTTGCACTATCAGAATTTATTCATCAGAAATAAAATAAATAACAACTTTGGGGAAAATTTCCTGGTTTTTGTTTTATCTATTTTGGAGAATTTTGTCAAGGAATACAAGGTGCAAACAGTTTTTATATTTGGCTCTATTTGGATTCACACTTTGGCATCCTAAGAGAGAATGCTCATTATCATAGTGATATAGAATTGAATATCCAAGTTTATAACTACACTTATAGCTATTGTTTTAATATTTCAATAACATTTTAATATTTCTATAAGATTTCAAAATATCTGTTTCAAGGTTTCAAGCTTCCCAGCAGCTAAGTAGTACAAACAATAGAATGCCAGTTCTGGAAGGAAGGCCTGAGTTCAAATCTCACCTTACTTATTAAAGCAAGTTACTTAAGCTCTATTTGTCTCAGTTTCCTAAACTGTGAAATGAGAATAATAGCAGCACCTACAGGGTTGTTGTGAGGATCAAATGAGATATTTCTCAAAAAATAAATAAATAAAAGACACAATTCCTGGTATAGAGTAAATACTATATAAATGTTAATTAATTCCCTTCCCTTCTTTGCAGCAGCCATTTGTTTACTTTAGAAGCTTCAGGAAAGAAATTTTCTGTGATCTAGGTCACCCAGTTCAAATTTTTTGCATAACTGAGTGGTGGTCCAAAATAGTTGTTTGAACCACTTTAAAGATAAATATCCTATTGTTCTAACATATAACTCTTTAAGAAAAAAATATTAAAGAGAGTCAAAATGTTATGCAAGTTGCAAAGAAAGGGAGGATCATTTCTGAACAAAATAGTAGACCATATAAGGAACATCCCATTGACAGATTTGGAATTTTGAAGGCACTATCATTCACTCCTGTGAACTTTCCAATGAATTACAAAGCCCAATACAATCATTTACACCATTTGCTCAATAAATAAAATTTACCACAGGGAACATTCTCATATATAATGCCAGGGTGGGGGAAGAATAGGGAGAGGTTAATGATGTAATTAGAGGGGCAGCTAGGTGTCACAGTGGTTAGAGCACCAGCCCTGAAGTCAGGAGAACCTGAGTTCAAATGTGGTCTCAGACACTTCCTAGCTGTGTGACCCTGGGCAAGTCACTTAACCCCAACTGCCTCAGCAAAAAGCAAAAAAAAAAAATGATGTAATTAGGAATCTACACATATCATCCTTTTTACTTGTACCAATTATAGTAAAAATAAGAATATTTATTTGCCAGAATCATTTGTGCAATGGTAGGAAAAAAATATTGGATTTGAATTCAGAACCCTCTCCATTAAAGTTATTGGGAGAAAATAATATGGACATCACAAAAAAAAATACTAACCTTCAAAGAATCATTAATCAAACTGTTTATTTCTCACAGGCAAGTATGCCTGCAGATTTATAATCCTTCAATCCCACCAAAAAGAAACAAAGGGATATGTATCCCAATCAAGAACACCAAGCTCTAGATATCTGCCCTTATATCTGATTGTTGTTGCTGCACAGACTGCCAAAGATCAAGTGGGAGATAAATTTTAGGAACAGTTAGTCAACAAATAGCCCAGGCTGCAATTCACTTTATTAATCAAAAGACATTGTAAGTAGGAAAGATGACTAATCTTGAATACACAGATTAGATGAAGTTTGCTAAACTGATTATGATCAGGAAAGAACTGCATTGCTCAACTAAATAAAGCTCAATAAAAGTTATTGTTTAGTAGGAACTTCCTGGTACATAGGTAGGTCAATCAATGATCCAATATATAGTTGTTTCTTTTAGCTAGGACCTAACAGTAGGTTAATTCTGATAATTATATCCAGAGTTTCATAATGGTGTGGAGATGAATTATTCTGTTTTGTCCAAATCTATTCCAGTAGAGTTCAAGCAATAGTACCTTCTACCAAGTAGGCATAACTCATTGAGTGTCACTCTTTTCCCTCTCCAACTTTGGACTTTCTTAGTTTCAAAACTTGGAAATTTTTGAATGGTAAAATTTCTCCCTAGTTTACTTGCCTCTAGTTCAACCCAGGGAAACTTCTGAAATTAACTCAGTCCTACATATTTGGTGGCTCGTCACATCCATACTAACATTTCCAGGAAATGAACATCACTGATAGAGTAAACCACTTAATCAGGATAGAAATGAATATCAAAGTAAGAGGAAATACAGCCACATTTCAGAATGAATACAGTCCCATTTACCTACACAAAAGAGACTCCTCCTCATTAATAGCAACTTGAGAAATAACTTCTTTGAAAAGATGATGAAATTTTTTTGGACCACAAAAAGTCATGTAACTGTCTACTAAAGTCATAGATGCAATGTCAGTATAGTGAGCACACATATTTATGAAGTCACTGATTTTTAAATATGAAGCAAAGCATATGTTAATGTCATATTTCTATTTCCCCACTAAGCTATAATCAGGGAACATGTTGAATTTCATTAGCTTCTAAACACTTGTGTACTCCAGGCGTGTTAAGTAAATTGATATCATGATAAGAACACTAAATTTGGAATAAGCAAAACTAGATTCAAATCTTAATTTATTCATTCATTCCCTATGTGACCTTGGGTAAGTATCTTTTCCCATCTTCTCTCAGTTTTTCACCTGTAAATTGAGGAAGTTGGACTACATGATCTCTAAAATACCCTTTAGATCTAAATCCTATAAGGGATATCTAATACTGATAACAACAAGCCAACTTAATCTTAAAGAAAACAAAATTAGAATTTCTCCCCAAAAAAGTTCTTCTGCTTACTGATTAGTTCAGCAATTTTTACAATATAAACAATGAAGAGGAGATCTGATAATTACAAGGTTGGTTAGTTAATGTAAATAATCATACCAAAAGATCTGGACTGAAAAGTAAGTTAAGTAGTCTAAAAGTCTTATGAATGGATTACTAAATACCACTAGATAGTTTTCATCATCATTACTAATGAACCTATAGAGAAGAGAAACTGTTTAGAGAGCACAATACAAGAGAAAAAATAAATTATTTCATCTGAAATCTAGATAAAAATGAATGCTATTATATGACAGAATGACTACTTTTTTGTCAATTTAAAATGAACAAGTTTGACTTCTTCCCTAATTTTTTTTTTCCATTTAAGTGTGTCAAGTGTAATCAATTGATTCTCATACCTGAAACCGAATATACAGGCAAACCTGGTGGTCAATACAAAATAGTTATAAGCTACTATTGCTCATATATGTATTATATCAAGCAAACAATCAAATATTTCACTTTCAAAATCAATTATCAATTTCAAGATGTATTTTGCTTAAATCATTTAAATAATCTGCTCTTCAAGGAAAAACTATTATACTTCTTTATTTCAGTAAACTTTAAAAGCTAGATCAAAAACCTTCACATATACTGATTATTATAACTGTGAATGAAAGTATTAGAGATATTTATCCAAGATAAATGAAAAATGAAACAAAAATTGGATCCTGAATCTGTATGATCAATTGTGACTTGCTGAGTCAGTCTGCCTTTTATAGCTTTTTCCAGTAACAGAGCATTTTAGGACAGCAAGGTTTACTGGCATGTCAGTGAATGGTCTCTATAGCAATTCATCTTCCAGGAGCAAGGAGAAAAATAAATAAGAAACCAGAGGAGAGGGGTTATAGTCAAAAAATAAATAAATAAATAAACAGATATACCATATCAATAAAAAAAAAGTTACTCAATATTTGGAATGCCCTCTTGTCCAAAGACTTTGAGGCAAAGATGCAAAATCTAATAATATGTCATAATAATAATAAATTCTCAAAAGATTAAACCTCTCCAATAAACTAGTGAACAGGGATAGAGCAACCCCAAAAGATAGATTTTGTACTTTACCCTGAAGGTCAACTGAGTAAGCCTCAAAAATTGATTGAGATATGGTCCTTGTGTAGAGAACAGATAAGAGCTGAGTGTTCTTTTGAGAATTCGCCTTCCAGAATCCACTTAGAGGCTTAAAATCACAGATTCCACAAATAACTGGCCATAAAGAATAACTTTTTCCCATTCACATTTCTGAAAATGTTTTAGGTGTTCTCCAATCTGTGATTTTGTCAAAGCCCAGCCATTTACATTAAAATATATTCTCAGCACCTTGTACAAGTAGCAAAGTTGTAATGAACTATATAAAGCAAATGATAGTAAAGCAAAATTGATGCTGTTTTGTGTCCAACGAGCCATGATAAGGAAAAGAATAAATAAATGAGTACAGTTGGTCTGAAATAACAACAATAATAATTCCTTTATTCAACAAGCATATATTAAGTGTCTACAATGTGCAAGGTAAAAAACTAACTGCTAAGGACATAAAGATGAATTAGAAAGAGGCAGTGACCCAAAGGAATTAAAAATTCCAGAGTGAAGATCAAATAAATGTACAAATAGCTATAATTCAAAGTAGAATATAAAGGCATAAGAGATATGGGAAAGCATGATGCTGTCATGGATAGAATTCTGTCAAGTTCGAAAGACCTAGATTTCAAAGTCAGTCTTTTATAGTAACTCCATGGCTATGGATACAATGCTGAAACTTTTAAGAGCCTACAATAACTGTTTAAGATTACCTGCTACATTGTAGATAAATTGTGATCTGAATCCTTGAAATTTTCCACAGTAAAATATTCATAGATCCTTGACTATTAATTGTTGACATATGATAATAATCATGTTATAAACAAGATACTAGCAGTCCAAATATCTTTGAAATATGAGTGGATAATGTTTTTCAGCTAATTCATATGGCACATTAAAACGCTATGGGTGTATGATAATTTATTGTGTCAATCAATGCACAAGAGACATGACTTGTCCATCTTTAACTTCCCCACCCAAAAACTCTCTTTTCCCCCACTACCACTTCTACATTGGACCACATTCCTGGAATTTATGCATTAATAAGTCATACTTCAAAATTTTGAATTATTTAATCAATCAGAATTCTCTCCTTTAGTATATTTCACAAGTCTTCTCATTTCTAGGTATTTTCAAGAATATGCCTGAGAAAATTCACCTTCTGATGGTCATAAAATTCTCTGAACTTGGAAAGTCTGATTTTCAAATACCCAATATGTGGTGGAAGAAACTCACGTTATATGTTCAGAGGGCCTTGAATTAAGCCCCAGTTCTAACACTTATGAGTTATATGCCTGAACAAGAATCCATTTCCTCTTTGGTAAAACAGAGTTAATGTTTTCAGGCTTGTTTCAAGGATTAAATGAAACAATATATGTATGCAAAGTTCTCTGTAAACATTAAAATGTGTAAATTTAAATTGTAAATAAAAACATATTTAAGTGTATATATGTGAAGATCAAGGAAAGCCTTATGTAGGAAATCTTAATTGAAATGGGCCTTGAAATATGGATACAACTAAAATAATTGGAACTGGATGGATAGAGATAGAAGTAACTTTTAAACATAGAAAAAGCTATTGACAAATGTGCAGAACACATCTTTATCAGATAAAGATCACTAGCTCTCTGGTAAATAAATAAATAAAGATTGGGTTAGTGTCCCAGGTCTACTATTCACTAGTCAGTTACATGATTTGCACTCAATCAAGCAATTGAATAGCAATTTGTCAATAGGGCAACATCCACAGAGAAGATAGTATACAAATTAATCTCAAAATTGAAAGCAATGGCACCTAGAAAGACAAGAAGATCCTTCTACAGAAGGCCAGACTTTAGATAAACCCTAAATGAAGATAGAAGTTCTCAGAAGCAGAAATAAGGAGGGAGAGCACACTAGATATGAAGTGCATAGTACCAGTGTAAAGGAGTTACTATGGGAGATAGATTTTCATGTATAAGGATAGTCTTGTGAGAAGTATGGAGGGGAGCAAGTAACAGGAAGATTTGGAAGAGGCTTTATATTTGATCTTATATTTGAAACTATAGTTATCAAGAAGTTATGTCTACATGAAGGGAGATAAAGATAAAATGGAGTCAGATTTAGAAAGGCTTTGGAAAATAAACTAAAACATTATACTTTATTTAGTAGGCAATGGGGAGCTTTGCTCCCCATTTTAAAGAAAAATAGCTTAATATAATCAAAGCTATGAATCAATCAGGTAATCAGTAAGGATTTATGAAATTCATAGTCAAAGTCTAGGCTTTTGGGGGTGCAAGAACAAAGAATGAACCAAGCACTATTCACAAGGTGCTTCCATTCTAGAAGGGGAAACAAGTATAGATACAAATACAAATATATAAATTCAATAAATACTAATATACATATATATATATAAAAGTTAAATATAAAATAGTTTGGGATGAAGAACAAAAGAAGAAAGGCTTCATCCAGAAGATGGTGCCTAGGCTGCTGCTTAAAGATAGAAAGAGACTCTATGAGGCAGAACTTGAGGAGGTACGGGGAATGGTCAGTGAAAACATAAGGAGATAGGGAGTTTCCAGAACAAAGAGAAGACCAATTTAACTGGATTGTAGAATGTGGGAGGATATAATGTACAATGAGGCTAGAAAGATAGGCTGCAGTCAGGGTGGGAAGGGCTTTAAAAGTTAAACAGAGAAGTTTGTATTTTACATTAGAGGCAATAAAGAGCCACTAGAAATGGTTGAGTAAGGAAATCATATATTCAGATTTGTACTTAAGAAAAAGAAATCACTTTAGTGGCAATAAGGATTAACTGGAGAGGGGCAATTATCTTGTGAGAATTGATGAGGTCCTGAACTAAAGTGGTTGTTATGAGAGATAAGAGAAGGAATAAGAGAAAAAAACATCAGAGGAGAAAAAAAGGAATAACTGAAACAGGAATGAGGGAAAAGAGAAGGAAGTGTCATAATAGAAACCAGAGAAAATAAATAAGGATGAGAGACAGATCAACACTGTCAAATGCAGCAGATAGGAAAAAAAAATGAAGTCCATTAAATTTGGAAATTAAGAGAAGACTGATAACATTATAAAAATAATTTCAGTTAAATAATTAGATTAGAAATCAGATGAGCAGGATTACAAAGGGTTAAAGAATGAAAAAGAGGAGAATTGAAGGTATTGGTTGTGGACAGCTTTTTTCTAGTCAGTTGGCTGAGAAAGAGGAGATATATAATAAGTAAGTATGGTTAAGAAGAAGGGAGAACCTAGTGAAAAAAAATTTTTAAGGATAGGGAAGACTTGGGTATGTTTGAAGTGAGTAGAACCAGCAGATAGTTGAAGACTGAAAAATAGAGAGGGATAAAGGAGATATTTAAGGTTGCAATTTGCTGTTAGAAAGATAATCAGGCAGCATTGTGTAAAACAGATTGCAAGCTGTATAAGATAGAGGTAGGAAGACTTTTTAGAAAGTTAATATAGTAGTTTAGGCAAGTGGAAATAAAAGTTTGTATTATAGTAGTAGGAATAAAGATGGTAAGGTGGAAATGGATATAACAAATATAGCAAAGAAAGAATTGAAAATACATGATTAGCCCTTGACAGAAAAAAAGAAGAAACTTGGAGACTATACTTATAATGACTTAAAATAACCAAATAGCTTCCCCAAAAAATATGAGAAAAGAAAGCTCTTTCTATTGTAGAAGTGGAGGAATATGGATAAGGAATATTACATATACTTTCAGATTTAATTGGTGCCTTTGTTAGTTTTGCTAAATTGCTTTTTTCCCTCTGTCATTTTTTGTAAGGGATGGTTTTCTATACAGGGAAAGATAAAGGATATATATTTTAAAATTGTAAAATACAGAAGCTTGCATTTTTTGGAAGAATGTGTTTAGTATTTGCATAACTGTATGTAGGACGGAGATTTTTAAAAATATTTCCAAAGTCATAAACATGAATAACTGAAAGAATGGTAATACCACTGACCAAATGGGGAAATCAAAAGAAGGGAGAAATTCTGTTATCTAAATAAAGGAGTTTAAATTTTATTTCAGAGGTACTAGGAAGCCATTAGGGTTGGTTGCATAGCTGAGTCACATTGTCAAATCTGCGTTTGAAAATTACTTTGGCAGCAATTATTCTTTGTATTGAGTTGAACTCTACCTCATTGTAACTTCTCCTACTGCTCCTATTTCTGTCTTCTGAAATAAATCTAATATAAATCTAATGTTTCTTCTCCATCAACATCCTTCAAATATTTGAAAATAGTGATCAGGTCCCCTCCTAAGCCTCCTCTTTCAGTAGGAAAATACACCCCTTTCTTCCAGAAAGGAGGAAACAAAGTAATTCCTTCACCATGTTGGCCACCATTCTCTGGGTACTCTAGTTTATCAATATCTCTCCTAAAATATATCAAGTTTCTATAGATCAATAAAATACAATTTTTAAAACTCTCAAGTGAAATTCTCTTCTACAATTCAAGAAGAATTTCTTTCTTCTGGATTTAGCATAGATGAGAGTAAAATATTAAATTATAATTTGTCAAAACTGATGCTTTAGAAAATTTTGAGTGATGAACTGATCATAATTGCCCAGAAAAGTCACCTCACATTTCTGGTACATACCACCTACTTCTAATTGTCTGCTCTTATTTTCACAGGGCTCTTGGCTACCTGGATGTGATCTGCTTTGCTACTGAAACATGCCTACAGCTCAGGATAGTATGTCTTTAGAGGATATTCAATACTTTCTCTGACAATCAGCTCAGCTGGACTACCTAGGTGTATATGTATATATGTAGATGCTACTCAAACATTGCCTCATGTGAGTGAGCAATGACCCACAAAAAACAAAGAGTCAGTGATATGCTCTCTCTCTCATCCTGCCTATTCTCTCTCTATATGGAGAGAATCCTGAGATCTGGAGCATCATTTCTGGAAAATAGTTATCTTTTGTTCTATATATGGGATGTATATACTAAAGAAATGGCATAATGGATTAGAATTATAATCCTTTCCTCTCAACATCTTGAGACAGTCTGTGAAAAGGCTTGGTTATCCTCCAAGATATCAATCTCAACAGGCTAGATAAAAGCTAGAATGTCTCTGGTTTCCCATAATAACCTATTATGGAGTTGTCACCAGTTAATTTATGGAGGTACAAACACAAAAATGTTTTTGTACAGGAGGAGGAAAATGTTTTCTGTTTTGTCTCAAAAACTCTCCCTAATAATACATTTTGTTGGTAGCAGGCAGGTAGAAGGAGTTGGCTCCAGAAATACATTGGGTCGAAAGTATCAGAAAACAATCTGTAATGACTTCTTGATGCTTTTCTTGGGATATAACAGATAGATCAAAGTCAATTATTCTTTAAGTGCATTATGTTGTATTTTCTTCCTAATTACATACAAGATTTATAAGTTTCTTTCCTATATATTTATGAAGGCATGACTGGAAATACTAAAAGAATTGTTTCAAGAAAGATGGGAAGTTCTAAAGACCAGAACTCAGATAAATACCATCTCAAGTGATTTCAGGGAAGAAGTAAAAGAGAGAATATCTAAAAGGAGGAGTGTTATTTCATACAGAATTCATCAACAAACATATTTCTTTTATTAAGACAGCTTCTGCATCTCATCCAGGCTGGAAGTACACTAGCTATCCACATTGTTGATGAATATAGGAGCTCTGATCTGTTTTGTTTTCAATCTGGGCCAGTTGACCGCTACTTAAGCAGACTCATTGTGACCATACCCTATAGTCCTTTTGCAGTTCCAGCTCTTAGTGCCTAAGATCAATTTATCTACCAGCTATATAGCCTCCTCAGGAGCATGTCTGTCTGTCATGTCTGTCAACAAGCTTAGAACTGATAAAGTCATGAACAAGAGCAGAAATAAAGTCAGATAATTCTGGATACATGAAAAATATGGGAACTATCTTTTAAAAAGACAGCATTATTCAATTTCTAAACTGCTTCTACTTTCTCTACCAAAGATAGCAGTCTTTAACATGAAAAGGACAGAACAAGAAAAGTTAGGAAGGACTAGTAACCAAATATAGTGAGAAGATAATGTTCATAATAGTAATAGCAGCAATTAAAGTAAAAACTGACATGGAAAGAACAGAATAAGAAAAGTTAGCAAGGACTTGCAATTAAAAAATAGTGAGAAGATAATGTTCATAATAGTAATAACTGCAACAAAAGTAAAAATTGTTCATAGCACTCTGCTTTCTATAAGTTCAAGTCATCTTGTCTAGAAGAATTAGGTTCCAAAATGCTGAAAATAGTTGTGGGTATGAACCAGAACTACTGTCAGAGATCTTTGAAGAATAGCAAAAATAGGGAAAGGAATGGAAGAACTAGAAATAAAAACTTATTTTTAAGATCTAGGGGTGGAAAAATTCAGTGAGCTTGATATATATTCCTGGCAATATTCTAGAAGCTTTTTTAAAAGGTAGACTTCTCAGAGTCTAACAAAGGAAGGAGAGAAGGTCATTGAGGCAAGCATGAGGTTATGAAAAAACAAAACATGGCAAAGTCATCTCATTTCCTTTTCTAATAGAAAAAGTGGAGTAGGAGATGGTCCATAGACATCATATATCCAGATTTCAGCAAGAAATTTGAAAAGTATCTAATAATGTCTGGATAGACTCTGTGGACCAGGTGATATTGAAAGTTCAGTAAATTTAGAATTAGTTGTCTGGCACCCAAAAAGTATTAATGAATTAATGTTAATGTGAAAGATTCCTAATAGAATGTCAATAGGGTTCTATCCTTAGCTTAGATCTGTTCAACATTTGTATTAATGAATTGCACAATATTACCTTGATAGCATTTCTCATTAAATTCACAAATGAAGCAAAGAGAGTATTGCAGGATTAAGATGTAAAAAAAAGGTCTAGATACTCTAGCAATGTGGATTGAAGTTAGCCAGGTGAAATGTAATAGATATGAGGATAATAATATGAGATATGAGAATAACTCACTTACATAGCATTTGATAGTTCAATTTGGTCAACAGAACCTTTTCTATGGTAGAAATAAATGAGTGAATTCAAAATTTTTAATTTTTACATCAATAAAAATCCAGAAATATTGAAATGAACTAATGCTTAAGTGAATTGAGAACCAGGAGAACAATTTATATAATAACATATTTTAAAGACAAATAACTTTGAAAGATTGGGAACTGATCAATAAAATGATCAGACACAGTACCCAAGAACTCATAAAGAATCATGCTGCTCACTTCCTGATAGAGAAGTGGTGGATTCAGAGTGCAAATAATTGTTACTTTCTTTTCTAGATGTAGCCAATGTAATGACTTCTTTTGATTGTCTATACATGTAATAGGAGTTGTGATTCTCTTATTTGTCAATGGGGGAAAGATAAGGGTGAACCCAGCAAGAGAGAAAGTAGTTAGAGGCAGCCATGTGACATAATTAATAGATTGCTAGGTCTGGAATCAAAAAGATCGGAATTCAAAACCATCCTCAGGTACTTAAAAGCTGTGTAACCCAAAGAAAATAACAGTTCCTGCTTGCCTCAATTTCCACAGCTATAAAATGAAGAAAATAATAGCACCTACTTCACAGAATAATTGTAAAGATCAAATGAGAAAATATTGCCAACACACTTAAGATAGTGCAGGGCCTACACTAAACATTTAGTAAATGCTCATGTGCTTCCTTTGTTTTAAAGCAAAATAAAATTTAATTTTAAAAATATATCAATTAGTTTTGCTGAATTATTATCCTCCACTACCACCTTTTTTGGTATGCTGAGTAAAGGGGGGAGAAATATATTCATAAATAAAGATGATATAAAAACAAGGTACATCAATAAAAATAAGATAATTTCTAAGGAAAAAATAAAAGTATGTACTTTACCAAAATCTTCCAAACAAATGAAAGATTCATCCCTTCTACTGGAGAAATTATGCAAGTGATAAGTGCTTCCCTCTTCAGAGGACTTCTTCCTCTTCTATCCCATCTGTAGCTAGTCAATCAATAAACATTTATTATGTGCCATGCACTGTGCTTAGTGCAGGGGAAAGAAAATGAGATAAGATATGTATATATATAGAGAGAGGTGTGTGTGTGTGTGTATGTGTGTGTGTACACACACATACACACACACACACACAAAGAAAGAGAGAGAGAGAGAGAGAGAGAGAGAGAGAGGAAATAACCAAAAAAAAAAGACACTAGAATTAAGAAAAGTTGGGAAAGACATCCTGCAGAAGATGGGATTTTAGTTGAAATTTAAAAGAATCCAGAGAAGCCAGAAGTCAGAGATGAGGAGAAAAAGTATTTTAGGTACATATGAGGGACAGCCATAGAAAATGCCTGGAGCTACAAGATCTAGTATCTCATTGGTGGAAAAGCAAGGTGGTCAGCATCACTGAATTGAAAAGTATATGGTGAAAAGTTTGAGAAAGTTTTAAGAAGACTAGAAAGGTAATAGAGTAAAGAAGAGTTTTTGAATGTCAAACAGGATTTTCTATATAATTCTGGAAGTGATAGAAAGTCACTAAAGTTTATTGTGGCAACTAGGTGGTACAGTGGTTTGATTCCAAGTCTGAAAGCAGGAAGACTTGAATTCAAGTCAACCTCAAACATTTACTAGCTGTGTGACCCTGAGCAAGGCACTTAATCTTATATGGCTCAATTTTCTCATTTGTAAAATGAGCAGAAGGAAATTTCAGACCACTCCAGTACCTTTGCCAAGAAAACCCCAAATGGGGTCACAAGGAATTAGTCATGATTCAAAAAAATGAACAAAAACAAAACCTTTACTGAGTATAGGAGTGATACCGTCATACTCACACTTTAGGAAAATCTTTTTGGTGATTGAATGGAGGACAGATCAAAATAGGGAATCAATCAAGGAAGACAGATTCAGCAGCAGGTTTTTGCAATTGTCTCGGGATAAAATGAAGGGAGCCCTCATGAGAGAGACGACAAAGTCAGAACAGAGAAGGGAAAGGGGAGGAGCTTATTGAACATATGTGGCAAAGATAAATGGCAATAAATTGCATATAGAGGGGTAAAAGATAATGAGGAGTAAAGGATATCACCTAGGCTATAAGCATGAAGGATTGGGAGCATGTTTCCTCTATAGTAATAAAGAATTTAAGGGAAAGAGGAAGTTATGGAGATAGATAATGAGTCCCAATTTGGACATGTTAAGCTTAAATTGTCTACTGGACATCCAGTTGGAGTTATTTCAAAAACATTTAGGAATGGGAAATTGGAGGTCAATAGAGACGTTTGAGTCAAAGAAGCAGATTTGAGAGTCATTAGCATAAATGGTAATTAAATTCAGGGGAGCAAATGAAATCTCAAAGTAAAGTATTATAAAAGAAAAGGACAAAGGAGGATATGAACAAGATAAGGAACCAGGAAAGGAGTCTGAGGAGTGGTCAGAAAGGTAGGAAGAAAACAGAAAGAGAGAAAAGGAAGAGACGATGATCATCTGTCAAAGGCTGCAGAAAATGAGAAATGATAAAAAGCCATTGAACTTGGCAATTAAGTGATCACTGGTAACTAGAGAGAATAATTTCAGTGGGATGATGAGATTAGAATTTGGATCCTATATAAGGGATTAAGAAGAAAGTGATAGGAGAGAAAGTGGATACTCCTACAGTCAAATCCAGATACAGGGATGTTAAGATGTCATCAATTTGGTCTGGTGTGGTTATACTATAGCTTCACAAGGATTCGGACTGATGCCTCCAGGTCCCAGCTATGTGCCCACAATATAAAGACAAACTGTGGTAAACCAGACTAGTCATACTTTACAATTCTGGTTCAATCTGCCTCCAGCATACAGATACAACCATGAAAATACATTCCCATAATGCACATTTTGTCCTTCCAGGCAGGACCCCAGCTCTTCCAATTTCAAAATGGGGCTTAGTGCTGGAAATGCTTCATGAAGGCAGAATAGGGGATAAAAGAAGCTGGAAAGGAAAAGGGAAGACTCTGAACAAACTAGTGATTCATAGAACTACTGGATAACAAAATTCTCTGTCTTTACACTGTATTCTCTCCCACACCATACAGCCCTCCTTACCTTTACCTTTACCTTTACCTCTTAAAATTCTTAGTTATCTTTAAGGGTAAAGTATTGTACTACTTCCTGTGAGAAGTCTTTTTTCAGAGTTCCTTTGTTGCTTTTTAAAGTTTATTTATTTTTAATACACATTATTTTATGAATTATATTGGGAGAAAAAAATCAAAGGTAAATGGAAAAACCATAGGAGATAAAAAAAAAAGCAGAAAAAAGAAGTGAACATAGCATGCATTGATTTACATTCAGTCTACTTAGTCCTTTTTCTGGATGCAGATGGAATTTTCTATCGATAGTTTATTGGGATTGCTTTGGATCATTGAACTACTGAGAAGAACCAAACCTTTCATAATTCATCATCACACATTTGTGCTATTATTTTGTACAATGCATTCCTGGTTCTGCTTATTTTGCTCAGCATTAGTTCATGTAAATTTTTCCAGGTCTTTTTATAATCAGCTTGTTCATCATTTTTTATAAAACAATATTGTACAATAATAAAATTCATGTACCATAACTTGTTCAGCTATTCCCCAATTGATGTACATCCATTCCTTTTCCAATTCTTTGCTACCACAAAAAGAGCTGCTACAAACATTTTTCACATGTGGGTCCTTTTCCCTCCTTTATAATTTTCTTGGGATACAGAACCAGTAAGGGCACTGCTGGGTCCAAAGGTATGCACAATTTTATAGTCCTTTGCGCATAGTTCCAGATTGCTCTCCAGAATGGTTAGATTATTTCACAACTCTGCCAACAATGCATTAGTGTCCTAGTTTTCCTACATCACCCCCAACATTTATCATTATCCTTTCCTGTCATCTTAGCCAATCTGAGAGATGTAAGGTTGTATCTCAGAGTTGTTTTAATTTGAATTTTTCTAATCACAAGTAATTTAGAGCATTTTTATATAACTATAAATGGCTTTAATTTCATCATATCCTTTTACAATTTATCAATTGGGGAATGACATATTCTTATAAATTTGACACTCTTCTTTATACTCTTAGAAATGAGACCTTTATCAAATATACTGGCTGTGAAGATTTTTTCCCAGCTTTGTACTTCCCTTTTAATCTTATTTGGTTTTGTTTGTGCAAAACCTTTCTAATTTAATGTAATCAAAGTTGTCCATTTGCCTTTTCAAAATTATCTCTATTTCTTCTTGGTCATAAATTCCTCCCTTCTCCAAAGATCTCAGCTAGATCTGCACTAGGACCACGTTTTCAGCTGCTCTCAATCCACCCTTTACCAAAGGCAGATCTGCCAAAGAACCTGCCCGCAAGCAGAGCAAAGTGGCCCAGACGTCTTCCAGGGGCTTCCTGGGTGCCTAAAATCCACCCCTCTATCGCAGTCTGGACTTCCGCCCCGGCTGGTGTCTGAATCGAGACCAGTGGCTGATTTCCCCTGAGGCTAACCTTCTAAGAAGGTTTTTCAAAACAGATTGTTGATAGAAGTGCATTGTAGTCCAAGTGTTTGGTGGAGCCCTCACTCCAAAACCAGTCCAGAGGCTCAATTTGTCTGGGTTTGAAGGTCTCAGGAGCTCACACAGAACGCTGTCTGCAGTTCACCATCTTGGCTCCCTGTCTACAGCAATTTTAAATGGAATTTCTCTTACCATGTCTTGCTGATGTGCTTTATCAGTAATATATAGAAATACTGGTTTGTGTGGGTTTATTTTATATTTCTTCATTACCTATTCTAATTCCTTTAATTTCTTTTTCTTTTCTTATTGCTAAAGCTAATATTTCTAATACAATGTTGAATCATAGTAGTGATAATAGGCATCCTTATTTCACCGCTAATCTTATTGGGAATGGGCCCAACTTCTCTCCATTATAAATAATGCCTGCTGTAGGTTTCAGATAGATACTGATTATTATTTTAAGGAAAGCTCTCTTTATCCCTATGCTCTTTCGTGTTTTTAATAGGAATGGGTGCTATATTCTTTTGTTGTTGATGCTTTTTCACATCTCTTTTCTCCTGCTGTTGGAATTACCATGGAAGAAGAGGTCTCAGCCTCAACTTTGACCTGGCAAGATCTCCTTATACTCCATTCCCCTTTACAAAAGGCCTAAAGGAAGTGAGATTTTCTACCTTCCCCCTGGTACCTTAAATCAAAGTTTATTAAACTAGGAAGCATCAACACATATGAGGTCACATAACTGAATTTGTGAAATTATAATTTTTTATGTAAATCTTTGATTTGTATACCTAATTTATATACCCGATGTCACATAAAAAAATTCCTGTACAAAAAGGGGTTATAAGTGGAAAAAATTAAGATTAAGAAGCCCTGCTCTAAATAGTGTCCCATGAACCACTACTTTAAGTATCTTCATAAGGAGACAAGGACAAATTCAATGTAGACTCACTTAATTAAAGGCAATTTTTTGAGCATTCCAATGAGAGAAAAAGAACTTCGAGCAACCAATATCTCTAAGTTACCTCTTTGCTATCTACATAAGCTGTACTCTGTTTGTACATGTGGGAGAGTATGTAAGAAACCTTTAAGAGAATATTTTGTATCAACTGTTATTCTTGTACCAATTTAGTAAATACTCCTTGCTAAACAGCTACTTAAGGTCTCCCAGGGTTACCCCTAGAACTCTGGAAAATTTGTTTATAAGAGTTGGAGTTGAGATAAAGATGCCCCAGTGATTGCAATGAGCTACATTGTCTTCTAGTCACCTTTTCAGGTGTGTCTGACTTTCTGTGATGCCATTTAGGAATTACGTGACAAAGATACTAACATTTCCTTCTCCAGTTCATTTTACAGATGAGTAAACTGAGGCAAAGAGGGTTAAGTGACTTGTTCAGTTTCACATGGCTAGTATGGTTATATCCAGTTATATCGGGTGACTTGCTATATTACCTCCCATTTCCGATTTTTGAACTAGATTTCCTATACACACACACACACACACACACACACACACACACACACACACTGATAATGTTCTCTCTCCTCCTCATATTTTTTCTTAGCTTCCCTAGTTTCCTTCATCTCCGTTCAAATCCTACCCCTTTCCTTTTTCTCCTAGCTTTCTGTGACTATCTTGAGTAAATATAGTTATTACTCATTAGAATATTAGCTCTTTAAAGGCTGGCATAGTGTGTGTGTGTGTGTGTATGTGTGTGTGTGTAGGGGGAGGGAGGGTAAGAGAGAAAGGAAGAGAGAGAGGAAGGGAGAGAAAGACAGAGAAGAGAGACAGAGACAGAAACAGACAGAAAGAAGGTGAGAGAGAGAGAGACACAGAGAGAGAGACAAGAGAGAGAGAGACGAGAGAGAGAGAGAGACGAGAGAGAGAGAGAGAGAGAGAGAGAGAGAGAGAGAGAGATGAGAGACAGTGAGAGAGAGAGATGGGGGAGAGACAGAGGGAGAGACAGACAGAGAAGAGAGACAGAGACAGAAACAGAGACAGAGAGAAAGAAAGTGAGTGAGAGAGAGAGAAGGAGAGGGAGGGAGGGAGGGAAGGAGAGAGGAAGAGACAGAGATAGAGAGAAAGAGAGAGAGAGAGCACAGACAAGAGGGAGAAACACACACAGAGAAAGAGACAGACAGACAAACAGACAGACAGAGAGACAGAGAGAGAGAAAGTTCAAGGATCATAATGCTTCAAAGCCCAAAAGCTCCCAATTCCCAACTCATATTTTTCTATAAAAGTATTATTATTTATATTCTTTTTATTCCAGATTTTATTAAATGAAAATTTTTCTTCACTGATGGCTACTTTTTCATGTGTTTTAGCAATTTTATTGAATCAAAATTTTCTTTCTAATCTTTTCAAGCATCAACATGTTTCTTTGTGAGACAATATATTATATTCTTTATCAAACTATTTAACTCTTTCCTTTACACAAAAAATATTTGCAGATACATACATAATGTTTGACTATTTTCTCTTTCCTTTTGTACTCTACAGCTGTTATACAAGTACTTTGCAGATCAAGATAAAAATTTCTTTATTAACAAATTGTTTTACTTTCACCATTTTGTTATTTAAAATGTGTACATAAAATCTTAGTCACTAATTCTCATCCTGCTTTAGTCACTATTTATGAACAATTTAGAAAGAGTTCCACATCTTAAAGATAGGAGACTTCTTTTGTTCAGCAAATATAAGCTGGGAGCAGAGCTATAAAGAGATGAAGAGAGCACCAGTGTTATTCCTTATAAGTTTTATGATGTACATATGAGTTTTACAAAAATCACCAGACCAACAAGTAATACTGGAGTCAACTTGTTAAATTTTTGGTATATCTTGGAAAGTAGCACATGCTACAAATCTGGGTTTGATTTATTGTTTTGTCACTTGTCTAGACTTTAGGGAGTAGTGAAAAAAAATGTTAGTAATGAAAATTAAACTTAAAAGTGTGTCATATATATCTTTTCTCTAGAAAGCCAATTATTAGACATTACTACCACACCCCTGGAGGTACTACCTAAAACTACAAGCTAAGAAAAGCTACCTTTCTACTGGGAGTCCCAGGTCTCCTTGCTGCTTCCAATGTTGTAGCTTAAATGGAAAGCTTAGCCCCCAGAGAAAGGAAAAGAGAGGACTTGAGCTCTTTGCTGTAGTATGACCAAAAAGCTTCAATTGCACACATGTGACCATAGGACAGTGCCTAAAATTGTCAAGCTTGGGGTCAAAGGGTTCTGAAATTGTTCATGAGTCCTTTCTGTAGACAAAAGATTTCAGCTTTTTCATGTTACTTTCTGCTCCCTATGCTTAGTAGGAGGTAAATACCTTGGGAACAAAGACCACCCTCTGTTGATTTTGGTTTTTATGTCATCTTAGCTTAAAAAGATCAAGGTCTCCTATTTCATCCAGGGTCATTTCTAGTCATTCTGTTTTATATTTTGCCATTGGATCCAAATGATTCCAGAGGATACTTTGCACATCCTCTTTCACTTTAAATACAATTCACTTGCATATCATGGCATCACCTCCCTGATTACTTGGTCCTCCTTGAGAATAAAGGACAAAAAAAACCCAACACAATAATAATTTAATTTATGTTGGATTGAATTACACTGACCTGAACTGGATTAGGTAGAACTGAGTTACATTGGATTTGTTTCAAAAGGACTATACTGGATAAGATTGGACTGGATTAGATTGGATTGAATAAATTGATAGGGATATTGAAGATTATCAATCAACATTTATTAAGTGCTACTATGTTCTATGGGATTTATGGGATATTCAGGGAGGACTAGAACTTCTGGAGTACTTGCCAAGCCCTTTAGTCGTATGCAAATAAATTCAGGGATCATAATGCTTCAAAGCTCATCTACCTTTAATGTACACCTGTTACCCAACTCTCAACTGAGCCTCCATGAAGCTATGGCATTCACAGTGGCACATCTCAGTAAAACTGTCTCAGCAGATGGGCTGAGTGCAGATGAGGTAAAAGGTTGTCTGCCCTAAGCATTTGAAGATTTCCTCTACTTGAATGGATGGATGAGAACAATTTGTTCCATCCACCAAGAAGGTAGCAGAAGCAGGCACTGAAGAGCAATTAGATCATGGTCAGATATCCAAGATGCCAAGATTATACACTGCATCTGGGGCCATTGCTAGTAGTCCTGAGTTTTGTCCTCCAACTGGATTTCAAGAATTCTACATCACTTAAATCCAATTTACATGCAAGTCTTGACATCACACCCATGATGTTAGTGATCCTCTTCAAAATGAAGAACAAACTACAACTATGTGCTAAACACTCTTCTAAGGATATATGGAATGGAAAGGGGGGGGAAATTCAAGTCCTGTTCTCAATAGTCTAATAGAGGAAGCAATATATACATAATTATGTACAAATAAAACATACAAATATATTAGAGAGAGTTAACAGAAAAAAAGGCATAAGGATGGCGATGTCTTCAGTTAGAGAAAGAAGTATTTTAATTGAGATTTAAATGAAACCAGTGAAACCAGTCAATCACTATGCACTTAAGTGCCTACTATGTGTCAGATATTGCTAAGAACTAAACTATGAGACAGATATGAAGGGGAGTATCCATTGGAAACAAGCTTTTACCCAAAAGCATAAATAATGAATCCAGAAGCAATGGAATCTCAGAAGTAGAAGGGACTTCAGAGATTGAATAGTTCAAATCTTTTATTTTATAGATTAGGAAATGTAGACCCATAAAGAGGATAATGATTTGTTCAAGTTAGTGGGAGAAAAGACGAGCCAGTCTAGCAGTCTTTACATAATATCTGTTTGCCTTAGTTTTATTAAATGTTGATGCATGAACAATTTACAAAAGAAACTGCCTCTATTTTAAACTGCCTAGCTCGATTCAGGCTAAGGCAACCATTCAATAATGCCTTTTCCAAAAAAGAGCATTAATTATGCCTTTTAGGAAAGGAAGGAAGGAAAAAAGGAAAGAGGAAGGAAAAAAGGAAAAAGAAAGGAAAAAAGGAAAAAGGAAGGAAAGAAGAAAGGAACAAAGGAACAAAGGAACAAAGGAAGAAATGAAGGAAGGAAAGAAGGAAGGAAGGAAGGAAAGGAGGAAAGAGAGGGAGAGAGGGAAGGAGGGAGAAAGAGAGAATTTTGCAACTGTTGAATTACATTCAGAAATTTGTGTGTACAAAAAGGAACACATCTTTTGGAAACAAATTGTCATGTATATTTGTACATGTAATTAAATTTTTCTTGCTGAATAGAAAGAGTTTTTTTTTTCAAATCTTTCATTTGAAAATATAGTCCCTTCAGATGAGTAGTCATTAATATATTTTGTGGGCTCTAAGAATGAGAAAAATTCTGACCTTCATAAAAATTGCTCCAAGAGAAGCTGGAGAACTCTGACACAAGTGACGTCACTTCAGCATCAAGCATTTCCCCAATATTTGTCATTCCCATTTTTCCAAGATTTCTTTGGAGCGACAGTCATGAGCAGTGCAAGTGGAGAACAGGAATCATCCCATCACTGGGTAGCCGCATGAACATCTAATATATGGAAATGCAATACATCTGTAGATGAAAAGCAGTCAAAGACATTAATGAGCCCCAGTGCCCAGAACAACAGTGAAGCAGGAGCATGCAACTGGAGCTACATGGAAAAGTCAAACATATTTAACCCTTTCTAATCTAGATGGTTTCCCTCTGTATCATTCTCTACCAAAAAAAAAAAAAAAAAAAAAAAAACTTGCCTGGATCCTGCTGGATTTGAGTTCTGCATTTCCTAAAATAAAGGAGCATCAATATGGAATTTCTTTGAATTAGGCAAGTCTCTGAAGTTGGCTGTGGAAAATTGCTATTCTCCAGACAATGTGTTTCCATCCCATATTCACAACGTGCTAGATGAGCAAATATGGGCTTGCTGAAAAAGAGATTGCATATGCAAATTGTTGATTGCTTGAATGTGTGCACTTAATTAAGTGTGGATGTGCAAACTGAATGCAATTATTTTTTTCTACCATTTAAATGAATTTAACATGGGTGAAAGCTGTATTGTGACAAGCCTGAGGAACTGGAGTTGTTCCCAGCAGGTCCAATAAGGATAGTGGGAGCTTAAAGAATTAGAGTATGTGCTACTATATATTTTCCCACCATGGTCTTTTCACCAATCCTAAAAACATCTCTCTGGAGGGTGTGGGTGGGTGTAGGTGGGAGTATATGTATAAGTGTCTATCTCTCCAAATGTGTCTTCTATATTGACATGGCTGTAATTAGACTCTCTAATAGTTCTCCCCAAAACATAAAATAAAGATTACTCTTTCTGCTTTTTCTCTGCCATGTTGGAAGACTGAAAGGTTTTGGTCAGTATGGCCTCTCTAATTAAGGGGATAGGATCTGTGCCTTAACACATGGGATAGTCACTGTCTAAAATGTCCCATCTCACTTATTTTCTATATATATTCAAATCTTTCCTATATTTCAATACTGAATTCATGTAACCTCCTTTATAACCTTTGAAATCTCCAGGAGCCAGTGAGGCAGAGCCGATAGGGCGAATTGCAGACAGCATTCTCTGTGAGCTCCTGAGACTTTCCCTCAGACCCAGACAAATTGAACCTCCCAACTGGTTTTGGAGTGAGGGCTCCACCAAACACTTGGACTACAACACACTTCTATCAACAATCTACTTTGAAAAAACTCCGGAGATTAGTCTCAGGGGAATCAGCCACTGGCCTTGATCAGATGCCATTGCGAGCGAGGAGGAAGTCGGGCTGCGACAGAGTCGGATTTTAGGCACCCAGAAAGCCCCTGGGAGACATCTGGGCCACTTTGCTCTGCTTGCAGGCAGATGCTTTGGCAGATCTGCCTTTGGTAAAGGGTGGATTGAGAGCAGCTGAAAACGTGGTCCTAGTGCAGATCTAGCCTGACCAGCCTCAGACCAGAAGTCAACTCAGCAAACTGCCCCAAGGCAAATTGAAACTGCTGCAGTATTCCCTGATGGTGACTGATACCTCAGCTCAAAACCGTGAGTAAGAAGCAGAAGAGAGCTCTCACCATAGATAGCTTTTACGGAGAAAAAGTAGAGCAGTCCCCAGATCCTGAGATTATGAAAACAATCCCAGATGAAGCCACAAAGGCGGACTTAAGCTGGTCTCCCTTTCAGAAGGCTTACCTAGAAGATTGCATAAAGAATCTCAAAAGACAGCTCGAAGAAGAATGGGGGAATAAATTGAGATCAGGGCAACAGAGATATCAAAAACTGGAAAACAGGACTGGTGAATTGGAAAAAGGCAACAATTCACTGAAAAACAAAATTGGTGAATTGGAAAAAATCACCAATTCACTGGAAAATGAAAACGGTGAATTGGAAAAAGACAACAATTCACTGAAAAACAAAATTGGCAAAATGGAAAAAGAATGCATGGAATCAAGAAATTCAATTGGCCAGCTACAAAAGGAGCTAAAAAAGATAAATGAAGGAAATAAGACTTTAAAAATTAAAATTGAACAAATAGAAGTAAATGACACAATAAGACTTCAAGAATCAGTCAAACAAAAACAAAAAAAATGAAAAAATAGAAGAAAATATGAAATATCTCCTAGGAAAAACAACTGACTTGGAAAACAGATCCAGGAGAGACAATCTAATGATTATTGGACTCCCTGAAATCCACGATGAAAAAAAGAACCTGGATGCTATCTTCCAGGAAATCATGAAAGACAATTGCCCTGATGTTTTAGAATCAGAAGGCAAAATTGGCATTGAAAGAATTCACCAATCACCTCCAGAAAGAGACCCCAAAATTAAAACCCCAAGGAATATCGTGGCCAAATTTCAGGACTATCACACCAAGGAAAGGATATTGCAAACAGCTAGAAAGAAACAGTTCAAATACCAAGGAATTGTAATAAGAATTACACAAGATCTGTCAGCTTCCACATTAAAGGCCTGGAATCAAATATTCCGAAAGGCAAAAGAACTTGGATTACAGCCAAGAATAAGTTATCCACCTAGGATGAGCATCATCTTCCATGGAAGAAGATGGTCATTCAATGACACAGGAGAATTCCACCTATTTCTAGTGAAAAGACCAGATCTGAACAAAAAATTTGACCTCCAAATACAGAACTCAAGAGAAGCATAAAAAGGTAAAAAGGAAAGAACTCTTGAGAACTATATTTCTACTATACGTATCCTTAAGGAATGGGAATATAATTCAATTTTTCTTTGATAATAATGGAAAGGAAATTAGAGGTGGAATGGATACCATACTGAAAAAACGGGGGAGGGAAAGGAGGCAAAATAAAGTAAAAATAAAGGAGGTAAAATAAGGCAAAATCTCATAAAGAGACATAGAAGATCTAATATAACTGAGAGAAAGAAGGGAGGGTGATGAGTACCGTGTAAACCTTACTCTAATTAGATTGGACTCTAAGACAATATATCAGACACATTTGGCTTCAAAGAAAAACCTGACCCTCCTTGTGGGAAGGTGGGAGGGAAAGGAGGAAAGGAAAGGGATAAACTAAAAGAAGGATTAGGGGAAAGGTATAAAGAGGAGGGAGGGACTCTAAAGGGGGAGGACTATTGTTGGGAGGTGGTCATCAAACATAAAGTACTATGGAGGTGGGAAGGGAGAGAGGGGAAAGGGAAGAGAAAATCATAACTCTGGGTAAATAAGATGGCAGGGAATACAGATATAATTATTTTAACCTTGAACGTGAATGGGATGAACTCTCCCATAAAACGGAAGCGGGTAGCAGACTGGATTAAAAGCCCAACTCCTACAATATGTTGTTTACAAGAAACACATCTAAAATATAGAGATACATACAGAGTGATGGTAAAGGGCTGGAGCAGAATCTTCTATGCTTCAGGTGAACAAAGAAAGGCAGGGGTAGCAATCCTTATCTTGGATCAAGTAAAAACAAAAATAGATCTAATTAAAAGAGATAAGGAAGGAAACTATATTTTACTAAAGGGTACCATAGACAATGAAGCTGTATCAATACTAAACATATATGCACCAAGTGGTATAACATCCAAATTCCTAGAGGAGAAACTAACAGAGATGCAAGGAGAAATAGACAATAACACTATACTAGTAGGGGATCTCAACTTTGCTCTCTCAGAATTAGATAAATCAAATCACAAAACCAATAAGAAAGAAGTTAGGGAGGTAAACAAAAGATTAGAAAAGTTAGGTATGATAAATCTCTGGAGGAAATTGAATGGTGATAGAAGGGAGTATACTTTTTTTCTCAGGGGTTCATGGAACAAAAATTGATCATGTGTTAGGGCATAAAAACCTCAAAATCAAATGCAGAAAAGTAGAAATGGTAAATGCACCCTTCTCAGATCATGATGCAATAAAACTCACATGTAATATAAGGCCAAAAGAAAATAGACCACAAATTAATCGGAAATTAAATAATCTAATCCTGAAGAATGAATGGGTGAAAGAGCAAATTATAGACAAAATCGGTAATTTCATCCAGGAGAATGACAATAATGAGACAACATACCAAAATTTGTGGGACACGGCAAAGGCGGTTATAAGGGATAATTTCATATCACTAGATGCTTACTTGCATGAAACAGAGAAAAAGAAGATCAATGAACTGGGCTTACAATTAAAAAAGCTAGAAAAAGACCAAATTAAAAACTGTCAATTAAATATCAAAATTGGAAATTCTGAAAATTAAATGGGAGATCAATAAAACTGAAAATAAGAAAACTATTTAATTAATAAATAAAACTAAGAGTTGGTTTTATGAAAAAACCAACAAAATAGATAAGCCTTTAGTTAATTTGATTAGAAAAAGGAAAGAGGAAAATCAAATTGTTAGTCTCAAAAATGATAAGGGAGAACTTTCCTCCAATGAAGAGGAAATTAGAGTAATAATTAGGAGTTTCTTCGTCCAACTTTATGCCAATAAATTTGATAATGTAAATGAAATGGAGGAATATCTACAAAAATATAGATTGCCAAGGTTAACAGAAGAGGAAATAAATTATTTAAATAGCCCCATTTTGGGAAAAGAAATAGAATAAGCTATTCACCAACTCCCTAAGAAAAAATCTCCAGGGCCAGATGGATTTACATGTGAATTTTACCAAAAATTCAAAGAACAATTAATCCCAATACTATATAAACTATTTGAAAAAATAGGGAAAGAAGGTGTACTACCAAATTCGTTCTATGACACAGATATGGTGGTGATAGCTAAACCAGGTAGGGAGAAAAGTGAGAAAGAAAGCTATAGACCCATTTCCCTAATGAATATTGATGCAAAAATTTTAAATAAGATTTTAGCAACAAGATTACACAAAGTCATCCCCAGGATAATACATCATGACCAAGTAGGATTTATACCAGGAATGCAGGGCTGGTTCAATATTAGGAAAACTATTAGCATAATCAATTATATTAATAACCAAATTAATAAAAATCATATGATTATCTCCATAGATGCAGAAAAAGCCTTTGATAAAATCCAACACCCATTCCTATTAAAAACACTGGAGAGTATAGGAATAAATGGGCTTTTCCTTAAAATGATTAGTAGTATCTACTTAAAACCTTCAGCAAGCATCATATGTAATGTAGTCAAACTAGAATCATTCCCAATAAGATCAGGAGTGAAACAAGGCTGCCCACTGTCACCATTATTATTTAATATTGTCTTAGAAATGTTAGCTTTGGCAGTAAGAGAAGAAAAAGAGATTAAAGGAATTAGAGTAGGTAATGAGGAAACCAAACTATCACTCTTTGCAGATGACATGATGATATACAGCGAGAACCCTAAAGACTCAACTAAAAAACTACTAGAAACAATTCACAACTTCAGAAAAGTTGCAGGATACAAAATAAATCCACATAAATCATCAGCATTTTTATATGTTACCAATAAAGTTCAGCAGCAAGAGATACAAAAAGAAATTCCATTCAAAATAACTGTTGATAGTATAAAGTATTTGGGAATTTATCTGCCAAGGGAAAGTCAAGAACTATATGAACTAAGCTACAAAATACTCTCTGCACAAATAAAATCAGACCTAGTCAATTGGAAAAAACTTAAAATGCTCATGGGTAGGCCGAGCAAATGTAATAAAAATGACAATGCTACCCAAACTAATTTACTTATTTAGTGCCATACCAATCAAACTCCCAAGAAATTACCTTACAGATCTAGAAAAATAGTAGCAAAATTCATTTGGAAGAACAAAAGGTCAAGATTTTTAATGAGAATTAATGAAAAGAAAGGCTGATGATGGTGGACTTGCTGTACCAGATCTAAAATATATGACGCAGCAGCGGTCATCAAAACCATTTGGTACTGGCTAAGAAATAGAGTAGTCGATCAATGGAATAGGATAGAATCACAAGACAAACTAGGCAATAAGTATAGCAATTTAGTCTTTGGTAAACCCAAAGACCCCAGCTTCTGGGATAAGTACTCATTATTTGACAAAAACTGCTGAGAAAACTGGAAACTAGTGTGGAAGAAATTAAGGCTGGACCCACATCTAACACCACATACCAAGATAAGATCTAAATGGGTTCATGATCTGGATATAAAGAGTGATATTATAAGTAAATTAGAGGATCGTAATATAGTTTACCTCTCAGACCTATGGAGATGGAATAAATTGATGTCCAAAGAAGAACTGGAACTCTTAATTGAAAACCAGATGGATAACTTTGACTATATTAAGTGAAAAACTTTTTGTACAAACAAAACCAATGCAGTCAAGATTAGGAGGGAAGCAATAAATTGGGAAATCATCTTTACATTCAAGGGTTCTGATAAAGGTCTCATCTCTAAAATATATACAGAATTGTCTCGTATTTATAAAAATTCAAGCCATTCTCCAATCGATAAATGGTCAAAGGATATGAACAGATGATTTTCACAGGATGAAATTAAAACTATTTATAGTCATATGAAAATACTGCTCCAAAACACTATTGATCAGAGAAATGCAAATCAAGACAACTCTGAGGTATCACTACACACCTGTCAGATTGGCTAAAATAACAGGAAAAGTTAATGATGAATGTTGGAGGGGACGTGGGAAGGCTGGGACACTGATGCATTGTTGGTGGAGCTGTGAATGGATACAGCCATTCTGGAGAGCAATTTGGAACTATGCTCAAAAAGTTATCAAACTGTGCATACCCTTTGACACAGAAGCATTTCTATTGGGCTTATATCCCAAAGAAATCATAAAGGAAGGAAAGGGCCCCACATGTGCAAAAAGGTTTGTGGCAGCCCTTTCTGTAGTGGCTAGAAACTGGAAACTGAATAGATGCCCTTCAATTAGAGAATGGCTGAACAAATTATTGTATATGTATATTTTGGAATATTATTGTTCTGTAAGAAACGACCATCAGGACGATTTCAGAGAGGCCTGGAGAGACTTACATGAACTGATGCTGAGTGAAATGAGCAGAACCAGGAGATCATTATACACAGCAACAACAATACTATATGATGATCAATTCTGATGGACATGGCTCTCTTCAACAATGAAATGTTTCAAATCACTTCCAATTGTTCACTGAAGAAAGCCATATACACCCAGAGAGAGAGATGTGAAATGTGGACCACAACATAACATTCTCATACTCTTGATTGATGTTTGCTTACATTGTGTTTCCTTTATCTGATATGCCTTTTGTGTAGATACGATTTTTCTTGCTCAACAATAAGTTTGGAAATATGTATACATATATTCGATTTGCCAACTATTTTAACATAATTAACATGTAGTGGATATCCTGCCATCTAGGGGAGGGGTGGGGAGTTGGTGGGAATGATCTTTAACAGAAAGCTATGTAAGATCAGCAGAACTGCCCCAGGGTGAACTAAAGCAGAACTGCCCAGCACCTGACATAATTCAATCAGCAGAACTACCCAGTTCCTGAAATAACTCAATCAGCAGAACTGCCCCAGGGCAAATTAAAGCAGCTGTCCCACCTTTGCCTTAAACAGACCTCATACCTTTAAAAAATGAATAAAAAACCAAAAAAGAGCTCTCACCATAGACAACTTTTATGGAGAGAGGGAAGAACAGACCTCAAATCCTGAGGCCCCTAAAGGTAAAGCAACTCCAGAAAAAGCCCCAAAGAGAGACATAAATTGGACTCCATGTCACAAGGCTTTCTTTGAAGATTACCTAAAGGATCTTAAAAGAGAGTTGGAAGAAACATGGGGAAACAAAATGAGATCACTGAAAAATAAAATAGAAAAATGGAAAAAGAATGCAATGAACAAAAATGTAATTGGTCAATTGCAAAAGGAACTAAAAACAGTAACTGAAGAAAATAAGACATTAAAAATTAGAATTGAACAATTGGAAATGAATGACTCATCAAGACTTCAAGAATCAGTCAAAGAAAACCAAAAAAAAAAATGAAAAGATAGAGAAAAACATGAAATATCTCCTAGGAAAAACAACTGACCTGGAAAATAGATCTAGGAGAGACAATCTGAGGATTATAGGGCTTCCTGAAAGCCATGATGAAAAAAAGAACCTAGACACTATCTTCCAGGAAATCATAAAAGAAAACTGCCCTGATATTTTAGACCCAGAAGGCAAAATACTCCTTGAAACAATTCACTGATCACCTCCTGAAAGAAACCCAAAAATTAAGTCCCCCAGAAATATCGTGGTTAAATTCCAGAACTATCATACCAAGGAAAAGATATTACAAGAAGCCAGAAAGAAACAATTTAAATATTGGGGAGCCACAATTAGGATCACACAGGACCTAGCAGCTTCTACTTTGAAGGATCGAAGGGCATGGAATGAGATATTCCAAAGGGCAAAGGCACTTGGATTACAGCCAAGAATAAATTACCCAGCTAGAATGAGCATTATCTTCCAGGGAAGAAGATGGTCATTCAATGATATAGGAGATTTTCACCTATTTCTACTGAAAAGACCAGAACTGAACAAAAAATTTGATCTACAAACACAGAACACAAGAGAAACATAAAAAGGTAACAATAAAAAACACTCTTGAGAACTATATTTATGTTATAGATACTTATAGAATGAGAGTTGATTTTATGAATCAATTATTACATTATGATTATGATATGATTACTGTGATTTTATGATTATTATGATATGATAAACTGAAAAAGAAATTAGAGATAGAAAAGGGATAACACTGGAAGAAGAGGAAAAGGAGGTAAAATAAGGGAAATTACATGACATGTAGAGGCAAAGAAAACCTATAATGATTGAGGAGAAAAAAAGAGGGGAATGAGAATTTGGTTAATCTCCATCTCATCAGATTTGGCTCAGAGGGAATAATAGATGTACTTATAAGGAAACAGGAGGGAAAGGGGGAAAAAGGGGGTGGGTGGGGCTCTAAAGGGGAAGGATTGTTTGAGGGAAGTGGTTAGCAAAAGCAAAATAGTAGGGAGGAGGGAAAGGGGATAAGAAAGAGAAAAGCATAAGCTAGGGTAAATAAGATGGCAGGAAATACAGAATTCTTTATTTTAACTGTGAATGTGAATGGAATGAACTCTCCCTTAAAGCAGAAGTAGATAGCAGACTGGATTAAAAACCAGAATCCAACAATATGTTGTATACAAGAAACACATCTAAAACATAGAGATACATACAGGGTGAAGGTAAAAGGTTGGAGCAGAATCTATTATGCTTCAGGTGAACGAAAAAAAGCAGGGGTAGCAATGCTGATCTCAGACCAAGTAAAAGCAAAGATAGACTTAGTTAAAAGAGACAAAAAAGGAAATTATATCTTCCTAAAGGTTACCATAGATAATGAAGCAATATCAATACTAAACATATATGCACCAAGTGGTATAGCATGGAAATTCCTAGAGGAAAGGTTCAGAGAGATGCAAGAAGAAATAGACAGCAAAACTATAATAGTGGGGGATCTCAACCTCCCTTTCTCAGACCTTGATAAATCAAACCACAAAATAAATAAGAAAGAAGTTATGGAGGTAAATAAAATGTTAGAAAAGTTAGGTATGATAGATCTTTGGAGGAAATTAAATGGAGACAGAAAGGAGTTTACTTTTTCTCAGCAGTCCATGGAACTTATACAAAAATTGACCATGTGTTAGGACACAAAAACCTCAAAATCAAATGCAGGAAGGCAGAAACAATAAATGTATTTTTTTCAGATCATGACGGAATAAAAATCACATGCAATATAAGGCCAGGAGAAAATAGACCAAAAAGCAATTGGAAACTAAATAATTTTATCCTAAAGAATGAATGGGTGAAACAGCAAATTACAGACACAATCACTAATTTCATCCAAGAGAATGACAATAATGAGACCACATACCAAAATCTGTGGGATACAGCCAAAGCGGTAATAAGGGGAAATTTTATATCTCTAGATGCTTATTTGAATAAAATAGAGAAAGAGAAAATCAATGAATTGGGCTTGCAACTAAAAAAGCTAGAGAAAGAACAAATTAAAAAGCCCCAATCAAATACCAAACTTGAAATCCTAAAAATAAAAGGAGAGATTAATAAAATTGAAAGTAAAAAAAAAAAAAACTATTGAATTAATAAATAAAACTAAAAGTTGGTTTTATGAAAAAAACAACAAAATAGATAAACCTCTAGTTAATTTAATTAGAAAAAGGAAAGAGGAAAATCAAATTGTTAGTCTCAAAAATGAAAATGGAGAACTTTCCACCAATGAAGAGGAAATTAGAGCAATAATCAGGAGTTACTTTGCCCAACTGTATGCCAATAAATTTGATAACCTAAGTGAAATGGAGGAATATCTACAAAAATATAGATTGCCCAGATTAACAGAAGAGGAAATAAATTACTTAAATAGTCCCATTTTAGAAAAAGAAATAGATCATTAATCAACTCCCTAAGAAAAAATCCCCAGGACCAGATGCATTTACATGTGAATTCTACCATATATTTAAAGAACAATTAACTCCAATATTATATAAACTATTCAAAAAAATAGGGAATGAAGGACTCCTGCCAAACTCCTTTTATGATACAGACATAGTACTGATACCTAAACCAGGTAAAACAAAAACAGAGAAAGAAAATTATAGAACAATCTCCCTAATGAATATTGATGCAAAAATCTTAAATAAAATATTAGCAAAGAGATTACAGAAAATCATTCCCAGAATAATACACCATGACCAAGTAGGATTTATACCAGGAATGCAGGGATGGTTCAATATTAGGAAAACTATTAACATAATTGACTATATTAATAACCAAATTAACAAAAAACTTATGATAATCTCAATAGCTGCAGAAAATGCATTTGATAAAATCCAACATCCATTCCTGTTAAAAACATTAGAGAGTATAGGAATTAATGGACTTTTCCTTAAAATAGTCAGTAGCATCTATTTAAAACCATCAGCTAGCCTCATATGTAATGGTGATAAACTGGAACCATTCCCAATAAGATCAGGGGTGAGACAAGGTTGCCCACTATCACCATTACTATTCAATATTGTATTAGAAATGCTAGCCTTGGCAATAAGACAAGAAAAAGACATTAAAGCAATTAGAGTAGGTCATGAGGAAACCAAATTATCACTCTTTGTAGATGATATGATGGTCTACTTAGAGAACCCTAGAGAATCAACTAAAAAACTATTAGAATTAATCCACAACTTTAGCAAAGTTGCAGGATACAAAATAAATCCACATAAATCATCAGCATTTTTATACATCACCAACAAAGTGCAACAGCAAGAGATACAAAGAGAAATTCCATTCAAATTAACTATCGATATTATAAAATATTGGTGAATATATCTGCCAAGGGAAAGTCAGGATCTATATGAGCAAAACTACAAAACACTCTCTACACAAATAAAGTCAGATCTAAACAATTGGAAAAACATCAAGTGCTCTTGGATACGTCGAGCAAATATCATAAAGATGGCAATACTACCTAAACTAATCTATTTATTTAGTGCTATAACAATGAAACTCCCAAGAAATTATTTAACTGACCTAGAAAAAATAACAACAAAATTCATCTGGAAAAACAAAAGGTCAAGAATTTCAAGGGAATTAATGAAAAAAAAATGCAAATGAGGGTGGCCTAGCTGTGCCAGATCTAAAACTATATTATAAAGCAGTGGTCACCAAAACCATTTGGTACTGGATTAGAAATATAGTTGTGGATCAGTGGAATAGGTTAGGTTCACAGGACAAAATACTCAAGGACAATAGTAATCTAGTGTTTGATAAACCCAAAGACCTCAGTTTTGGGGATAAAAACTCACTATTTGACAAAAACTGCTGGGGTAATTGGAAACTAGTATGGAAGAAATTAGGCATTGACCCACACCTAACACCATATACCAAGATAAGGTCAAAATGGATTCATGATCTAGGCATAAAGAATAATATTATAAACAAATTAGAACAATGTAGGATGGTTTACCTCTCAGACCTGTGGAGGGGGAAGGAATTTGTGACCAAAGAAGAACTAGAGGTCATCATTAATCACAAAATACATAAGTTCAACTATATCAAGTTAAAAAGTTTTTGTACAAACAAAATGAATGCAAACAAGATTAGAAGGGTAGCAGTCAACTGGGAAAATATTTTTTACATCCAAAGGTTCTGATAAAGGCCTCATTTCTAAAATATATAGAGAATTGACTCAAATATATAAGAATTCAAGCCATTCTCCAATGGATAAATGGTCAAAAGAAATGAACAGACAATTTTCAGATGAAGAAATTGAAACTATACATCTCAGCACACATTAGACACAATTTCTAGGATCCTAGCTCAGCACTAGGTAAGCTGCCAGGTCTCTATGGCCTCTAGTAGTACTAGTCACTGTCCACCTTACCCCTTCAGTTCAGCACCAGACATGAGGCTTCCCCATGGGCCTCAGGGCAACATTAATGTAGGATCAGGTTAACAGCCAGAACCTGCAGTTCCTGGCACAAGAAACTTGACCCAGTGCTACCCTTCCTGGTGAACAGAGCTCAAATTTAAAAGAAAGGAAAAAGGCCAAAAAATGAGCAAAAAAAACATACATACACACATACACATATATGCACACACAAGAATGTGACCCCAAAATGTTTTTATGTTGATAGGGAAGATCAATACACAAACTCAGAAGAGGATAACAATGTCAAAACACTTATGGGCAAAACTCCAAAGAAAAATGGTAATTGGTGTCAAGTGCAGAAAGAACTCATGATGGAAGAACTTAACAAGGAGCTTTAAAATCATATAAGAAAGATTGAAGAATATCTGGGGAAAGAAATGAGAATTTTGCAAGAGAATTATGGAAAAAGTCAACAATTTGGAAAAAGAAAGCAACTTTAAAAATACAATTGGCCAACTGGAAAAGGAGATACAAAAATCCACTGAAGAAAATACTCCTTATAAAGAACAGTGGCCCAAATAGAAAATGAAGTAAAAAGGCCAATTGAGGAAGACAAATCATTAAAAGTTAGAATTGGGCAAATGGAAGCTAATTAGTCTTTAACAAAGCTTCTTAAACTGTGAGTCATGAACCATGTAACTAAATGTGGGGATTGTGAAAAATTTGGCAAATTAAGTAAGAAGTAGCAAATATTCTGCCAAGATTTCATTCTTTATGTAAAAATAAACAAGCACATCTACCTCATTAGTATGAAAATTTGTTCCGATCTTTTAATAAATGCAAAATTATATGTACATCAAAGAATTGATTTTAAATAGATTTCTTTATGATTTATTCACATAAAACATTTGATTTATATAGCTATTTTACATACCTGTGGTCAAGTAACACTTTCTCAAGTGAAAAGAGGTCACAAGTGGGAAAAGTTTAAGAAACCCTGCTCTATAATAAATCAAGAATCAATCAAATTCAAAATAAATAAGTAAAAAAACAACAGAAGAAAATATAAAATGTTTCATAGGAAAAAAAAACAACTATCTTGTAAAATAGATTCATGAGAGACAATGTCAGAATCACTGGAGTATTTGAAAGCTATCATCAAAAGGAAGACCTGGACAGCATCTTTCAAGAAATTATCAAGGAAAACCACATTGATGTCCAGGTATTGGAGAGGGAAATAGGCATTGAAAGAATTGAAAGAGATTGCAAAATAAAAACTTCAAGGAACATTATAGCCAAATTCAAAATCCTCAGGTCAAGGAAAAAGTACTGCAAATGGCAGAAGAAAAAATTTAAATATAAGGGGCAGATAAAGTCAGGATTACACAGGATTTAGCAGCTGCAACATTAAAGGACTAGAGGTCATAGAACATGATATTTCAGAAGATAGAGAAGGTAAGATGTATAATTAAAAATAATCTACCTTTTGAAAGATTATCATTCAGTGAAATAGAAGGATTTCAAACTTTTATAAGATCAGAGTTAAACAAAAAAAAATGTGACCTTTAATATCAAAACCCAAGAAAAGCCTAAAAAAGGAAAAAGGAAAAAATAAGGGATTCAATGAAGCTTAATTGTTTACATTTCTACATGGGAAGATGATACTTTGTAATTCATAAAAATTGTACCTAATAGTACAGTTAGAAGAAATATGCATAAATGGAAGGTATAGGTAAAAGGTGGATTGGAGAGAATTGCATTAAAAATAATAAGAGATGAGAAAGAGGAGTACACTGGGTACAGATGGAAAGGAAAAGATAAATGGAATAAATTATTTCACATCAAGACTTAAAAAAATCTATTACAGTAGAAGAGGGAAAGAGAGAGTGGAAAATGAGCATTGCTTAAACCTTATTTTTATCAGTATTAGTTCAAAGAGGGAATGATATATACAATTAGTTGAATATAGAAGTCTATCTCACCCAGTAGGGAAGGAGGTGGAGGAGATGAAGTAAAAGTACTGACAGAGGGGCGGAGCCAAGATGGCGAACTGCGGACAGCTATCTCTGTGAACTCCCTCCGACATTCCCCCAACCCAGACAAAGTAAGCTTTAAAACTGGTTTCCGAGTGAGGTCCTCGCCAAGCATTTGGACTACAACGCACTTCTATAAAAGATCTACCTTGAAAGAACTCCGGAGAAGGTTA